>JAFVLL020014081.1:0-13160 GCA_021397915.2 Tor tambroides | reverse complement strand
TTTGCAGTAAATTTGTTCAATTTCTGTATAGGCGACAAAACTTTTGTCTTGCCAAAATTTGACCTTTCTGTCTTGATTAAATGATAAATCTTTTTCAGTGAAACTAATTCATATCAATGCATTAAACATCATTTGGGAGGGTTTTAGCTTTTCATATGAGCTATTTCTAACACCAATTGATTAATTAAAAGTCAGTTTAATAGCAGGTGTTTCTACAAAATAGATAAGCGACAAGACTTTTGTCAGGGACTGTATAGGCATTAAATCTTGTCTTATCTTTACTGGAAAATGACTTTGAATATATATGGCAACCCCTCCACCATATTTATTTCTATCTTTCCTGTAAATATTATAACCATTTATATTTACTACATCTGAGAATTTTTGATCAAGATGCATTTCTGTTACTGCTAAAACATGAATATTATTTATCAAAACATCAGTTATTTCAACAAGTTTATTTCTAAGGCTACAAATACTAATATGAGCTAATTTTAATCCTTTCCTTGGTAACTTGATTGATACTGACATAATTTATAAAAAGAAAATTCTTAATTTCATCCAGTTTCCTCAAGCTAGCTTAAAGAAGCCAAAAGCCTACTTTGATTTCCTATTGCTATCATTTTTGACTTTTGATGGTGGATATGTGATTAATTTATCATAACGAAGATAGCCTATCTCTCCCCTCTCACTTGCAGCTCTCAATTCTGGCATAAGCTCTTTCCTCCTCAAACGCACATGTTCCGGGAAATCTTCATTCAAATATATGTTTGTGCCTTTGAGGTATTTTGCTTTCTCCGGCACTGCCTCTTTGTCTTTATACTTAAGAAATTTAACCACTTCCTATTCTATGTGCTTTCTCCAAGGTAATTTTATTTTGAACAAGCTGTAGTTTCTCTTGAATCATCTGTTTTACTTTCTCTTCAGATTCACACCATTTCTCATTTAAAGACTCAGGAATGCCTTCCCCCACTACATTATTCTGCTTGCACTGACCTTCCAAATAATTGGCTTTAGCATCTAATACCAAAAGAGATTCAGCCAATTTATGTATGTCATTTGTATTTGATTTACATTCAGTTGAACATTCTCTACAGTTAACTTTCAATTCATCCACCACCTCCTGAGTGAACTGGAGACTTATCTTCAAGTCTTGTACCTCCTTCATGAGCTCATCTACTCTTTGATTCATAGAAGTCATAACCATTTGTGTAAAAGTTTTATAACTGTGTTCTTGTTGCAGCATTAATTCTTTAAAATGCGCTTTCTCTTGTTCAAGCAGCTTCCATACCTGAGCCAGGGAGATGTTGTCCTCATTGCTGTTATTCGTGTTCCTCGGCATGTTGTATTTACAACTGTGTACTGCTAATTTTCAGCACCCTTCCAACTCTGGATTTTCGCTAGTTCACTGCGCGGCCTCCTCGCAGAGTTAGCTGGAACCTCGTCGCTGATGGAAGCTCTCATCCAGCATTTTGGGAGTTTGTGCTGGCAATACAAAAGTCTCTTTAGCTTTCTTGAGAGCGCCTGTCCATCTGCCAATGAAAGTACTGCTTCAGAATGCCAAAAGAAGAAACAGGAGCAAGAAACAAAAATTTATTGAAAACTCAAAACAGGCTGTTCATCAGCTGATCAAAAGTTTAAGACCAAAGCCTTAAAAAGACAAAATATTCGCACAAATATGGCTTTCATGTCATTGTCCTTCAGGCAGTCACACTGTCATGACCTCCTGATGGCAAAGGCAAAAAGGCTTTCTGTCTTTGAAGGTGGCAGGATTATTGAGCTGCACAAGCAAGCCCTCTCGCAACGCACCATTGATGCCAAGGTTGGACGCAGTAAACATCCTGAGAGTTATGGGACAAAAAAGTTAATTGATAGTCCCAAAAAATTTTCGCCTGCACTGCGCTTGAGAATCGGACGGGCTGTCCGTGAAGACACAGGCCGATTCTCGACCCAAATTAAGGCCCTTACTGATGCTGACTGGAGCCCAACAAACCATAAGACGGCATCTGCGAGAGAAGGGCTTAAAGAACAAAAAACGTCTTCAAAGGCCATGTCTCCTCCCAAACATGGGACATTGAAAGGTGGAAGAAAGTTTTATTCTCTGACAAGAAAAATTTTACCTGGATGGTCCTGATGGCTTCCAACGTTACTGGCGTGACAAGGAGATCCCACTGGAGATGTTTTCTACGCCAGCGGTTTTCAACTCCAGTCCTCGCTGTGTAGGGAGCATGTCAATCGGGACAGTTCATTCATGGAACTCTCTTCTAATGAGCTGATGATCTGAATCAGGTGTGTTAAACAACAGAGACATGCAAAATATGCAGAGCGGGGGGGCGCAAGGACTGGAGTTGAAAAAATCATGATCTGGGGTGCTTTTTCCTTCAATGGGAAAATGGAGCTTCAGGTTGTACAGGGGAGTCAAACTGCGGCTAGCTATGTGGACATGTTGCAGCGGGCATCCCTCTTGACTGAGGGCCCTCGTCTGTGCGATAATGACTGGGTCTTTCAACAAGACAACGCTGCAGTTCACAACAACCGCCTGACAAAGGGCTTCTTCCAGGAGAATAACGTCGCTCTTTTGGACCATCCTGTGTGTTACCAAAAAATCCCACTGAGAACATTTGGGGATGGATGGCAAGGGAAGTTTACAAAAACAGATGTCAGTTCCAGACTGTGGATGCCCTTCATAAAGCCATCTTCACCACATGGAGCAACGTTCCCACCAGCCTCCTGGAAACAGTCTCACCAAGCATGCTGAAACAAATGTTTGAAGTGATCAACAAGAACGGTGGGGCTACTCACTACGGAGTCCTTTTTTGACACTTTTAGGTCTGTTGTGGGGGGTTTTTTGGGCTATGGTCTTAAACTTTTGATCAGCTGATGAACTGCCTGTTTGAGTTTAAATTCAGTTTTCAATAAATTGCCTACTCTCTATTTTTTGTTTCTTGCTCCTGTTTCTTCTTTTGGCATTTTGAAGCAGTACTTGCAACCTGGTTACGATCCACCAGCGTGAAATGCAAGTAATGTTTCCCCCAGTCTTAAGATTTTGTTCAGGAGTGTATACTGTAAGTGTGGCAGTTTTGAGTCTTTAGTTTCATAATGTGAATGTGAATCTATTTTTACATTGATGTCAGACTAATTCATTTGATACGAATCTCATAATCTTTTGATTCAAATCCATCAAGATCTAGATAAAAACAGAAATTAAGAAAATGAGATGTAGAGGTTCTTGTTCACTGGATTGTACAAAACAGACATTCCCACATCATTTTTGAAAATGCAAGCCTTTTTTTTTGTAAAACTCCCAGCAAAAATAACACTGTGGCCACATTTACTGTTTTGTGTGTGGTTCTCCCAGTCTTAGTGTTGTATCTGGGTTGTGTTGTGAATGGATCGTGTGCTCTTTTAGATTTCAGGTCAGGAGGATTTGTCGTATAAAGTCCATCACACTAGGCTTTTCGCCCCTTTATGGCCCAGCAGCCTCGGCATCACTGACGGCTGTCAGTACAGGTCTGACACACAGGCCGCAGCTTCAGGTCAGCGCCAGCTCAACATTTCACTAATCGCTCTGGGTTCCCAGCATGCATGTGTTAATGTTTTCTCATAACTGTATGTTTGCAGTGGACAAACAGCAGTACAGCGCTGAGTTTCTGTGTCAGCTGCGTTACTGTCCGGCGGCCTGTGTGCGGCCCGCTGATCTGGACCTTATTCCAGGAGTCACTGACAAAACACCAGGTGATAGATTTACTCTCCTCATATCTGGGGCACAGCTGTGCCTAAGCCTAGTTTTAACGTAAACTGGCACTAAGTTTCAGTTTACGCACTACTAACTATTTGAGCATTGGAACATTAACCTTAATCTGTGTCTACCATGTTTCCCAAAGAAATTCTCGTCACTTAATGGGTCACACCTGTGGCTGGTTGCATAAAATGCTTAGACTGGTCTTACAAGTTAGTCATCTGATTTTTTTTTTTTTTTTTTTTTTTTTTCCCCTGTAAGTCTGGTCATAGCTTTTTTAAGTTGGTTATTTAAAATAAGTTTGGGTTCAGATATCAGCCTTAACAGGATAAACTGAGATTGACAGCTTCTCCTCTCGTATTTGAAGGCTGATATTCCCCCGGTTTCACAGACAAGGCTTAAGCCTAGTCCTAGACTGAAATGTAAGTCTGAGCTGTTTCAACTGAAGTAAACTTGCACTGACTGATCTTAAAATATATCAGTGCCTTTGTTTTGTCTCAAGATGCACACCAGTAATGTTTTTTTTTTCTAAGCATGTTTATAAAAATGACTTAAATGTCCTAATTGAACTATGCCCTAATCCTGACTTAGTCTATGCCCTTAGATAATTGAAGTTAGGTGTCATACTATGTGACTATGCTTTACTTCCCACAGAGATTAAGACATGCTACATGCTGCATTCTGTTTTAAGAGAAAATGCTGCAACGAGTACTGAGTTAGTTACAAACTAACTAGTAGTTTCTTAGCCTTTAGTGTGGATTGGATTTTTCTAAGGTCTTAATATTGCATACAGCTGGTGCGACCCATAACTTCACACTGACTGTGTCTGAGGGGTTTGCAATCATGTGTGCTTCCTGAAATATACTTTGTTTTTTACAGACCCAGAAGACATGGAAATGATTAGTCCAAGGTGAGTTAGCTGGTGTTCAGGTTTAACGTACACAGAAGTGTCTTGCTCACTGAAAAACTACACTAACCATACTAGAGATCCATGAATCTGTGGACCATTGAAGCACATTAAATGTGATGTTGATCGTGTATATATTTGAATATTTTGCAATAAACTATAAAATATATAGATTTTTATACATCTAATAAAAGTCTGTAGTAAGTAATTTTTTGTACATCATTTTTGATTCAGTTATGCAGTGCCTATTATTTTAAATACTTTAAGTCCCCCCCCCCCCATCTGATCGCTGGTTGGTTTGCTTCACAGCTCAGAACTTCTTACTGTGTTAAATGTCTGTGGAGAAACTGAAGAGACTGGTGTGAGAGTGAAATCTGCTGGTGTTTGTTAGGTTCGGACACACTTTACGTCACGCGCTGAGCCTGACGTCAGCTTACAGTCCCGTCCAGCCTGACACGCGGACAGCTGTGGTCAGCACTCTGAACTCAGAGGCAGGAGCGATGGTCGACTACATCTTCTACTCCACCCGCAGGACCAGCTCTGCTGCAGCTGAAGGTGAAGCACTGAGCTGACAGCGTATCTAGATCGGCTGTTATCTCACATTAAATGAACTCATATATCTGCAGCGCCCAGGGATGGGCAGAACATACATAAGGTACTTTGCCAATCAACCTTCTTATTAGGCTGCTGATTTCCTGCAGGGATGGGCAGTATTTCAAATACATATATTTGAAATACTATTTTGTATTTAAATACCTTTGGAAAAAGTCAAATGTATTTTGTATTTAAATTAGTGGTGTCAAAATTAGCGCGTTAACGCATGCGATTCATTTTTTTATGATTAACGCCTTAAAAATATTTAACGCAATTAACGCAGGGGCGGGGCTAGGGTTGGCCACCCCATTCGCAACTGCTGCCTCTGTCTCTTTTTTCTTGAAAAGGATTGCGTTTATTTAGATGCAGAACGTCTTTATGACCACATCAAATGAGAGATGTTTCAGACGCGCTCTAACTTCGCCTCCGCGCCAGGCGCGAGTCAAACGAGCACGGAAAAGATACTGTGCTTGTAGCGCGCGCTCTTCAAATACACGCACAAAGGTGCCGGCGCGCGCTGTAGCCTGTATCATTTCATATCAAACAGCGAAAGAAACTACGTGCATGTAATGTCCTAGTTATGCCGTCAGTTAAGGCATGAAGTTACCAAAAAAGGCGATTAAAGATGCCTTAAAACTGCGTGCATGTGAGCAATATGTTATATATGTGTCACATTTAAGAACATGTCTCTGAAATGGTTTTAAAAACTGTCCTGAGGCAGCCCAGCACTGTCTCCCTCATCTAAAAAACCCGATTCAACTCGTCCGCTCATTAGTAAGACTTTAAGACCTGAAGTGGGTCAGAAAATGTAAAGAGAGTTGTGAGAAAATAATACTCATGTCAGATCCGCGTCACGCTCAGCAGCAGCAGCTTTTAAAGCTATAGCAGGCAAATAAGCTAATAACCAGCTGCTGTGATGTCTATTAATCCAAGAACCAAAGAAAAAAAAGAGGAAATCAATAACTTTTAAAGCTTTAAGGGGTTCATCTATATTTAATTTAGAATTTAGTGTTTGGTAAGTATTCCTTTTCTGTATATTTCTGCTGAAGGGCACAAGTAGCTAAATATGTAATTTATTATAATAGGTTCATGTGATGATTGTTTTAAGTTCACTTAAATTAGAAGTTAAGTCTAATAAATGTTAAAATTTATAGATCTAAATTATACTGTAATGCTGACTGGCTACAGTCAATGGTTAAATATTCAGGGGAAAAACTATTTTATAGAGACATCAGTAGTATTGATATCAGTGATGCTGGCCTTCAATCATAAAAAAGATGCCATTAAAGACATATTAAAAATATACTGTCTTTATGTTGTTTGTACATTGTACATTTGAAGATTGAATGCAAAATTATTGCAGTATAAAAGTATATTTAAAAACTTTAATGTTGGGTGGAATTAATCGCGATTAATTTTAGAAAAATGTGCGATTAATTAGTTAATTTTTTTTAATCGATTGACAGCACTAATTTAAATACATTTAATCTTATTATTTTTGTATGCTTGTTGATACAGGAATTCAGCAGTGTAATAAAGAGGTTGATTGTATTTTATATATTTTGAAAATACAAAAATACTAAGATTACATGTATTTAAATACAAAATATATGTATATATGTATTTGAAATACTGCCCATCCCTGGCAGTGCCCCCTTAAAATGCTGATTTTGGTCTGTCTCATCTTGATTGTAAAATCAAACCAGGGTTATTATAGTAAACTAAAAAAAAATTACATTTTATAAATTATATATATATATATATATATTTATAAATTATATAAAAAATATTAATGTTTTTTTTTAATGAAATTTAATTAATAAAATAATAAATAATTAATAATAAAAATTTAGTTGCCAACCCAATATTTGTCATTTTCTTTTAGCTTTACTGATTTACTAAAATAAATAAAAATAAAGTAAAACTATACAAACATATTTAAAAACAAAAAAAATAAAAATAAGAAAAACACTAAAATGTTAAAATTAACATGAAATCAGAATATATAAAAATAAAATCTAATAAAAAAAAATAATAAATTGTGATATGATCTCAATAATACTAAAATATCACTGAATCAAACATAATTCTGACATTATATAATTTATTGGTATATAATTATCTTGTTTACATTTCTGGCTATTCAATTTTTTAAAGATTAATGTTATCTGTTAACAGTATAGCAAAAAGCACATTACTAAGGTCTCTAAATGATCAACATGATCAATCTTTGCTGTTAAACCTTTCACACTCAATCTCCTCCATGTCTTCTGTCGTCTAAAGCAGTGGTTCTCAAACCTCTCCATGAAGGACATTTTATGTCAGTATCTGCTGTTCTGTTAGAAAGATCTCATTAGCTATGTTTCCATCCACCTATTTTTATGTGCATTTTGGAATATCGCATAAAAAAACCGCTGGATGGAAACACCAAAATGAGCATATGTTCTAAAAATGCGCATAAAAAACTTATGCGCACATTTGAGTAGGATAAACTTTTTATCTGATAAGAAAAAATGCACATAAACTACGATGGAAACACATTTACCGAATAAATTCCTCCATGCGCATCGAAAAAGTCATGTGACTTTGTGCTATGAGACGGGATAACTTGACTAGCAGTGCACCGATCTCATTCACATGATTGTTATGGTCGTTCTGAAATGCCTGAGCATAGTCTGTAATCAAAGTATTTCTATATAATTGTCTTACACGAATGCGTTCCCAAACAGCTGGCACCTCCGAAAGCAATGACAGCATTTACTGTGTTTCGCTTGCTCACTCTGAGGTGCAAATAATTTATATCATAAGTGAAAATGATTATATTCAGTGGCTTCTCCTACTTTTCTTAGTGATATTTAGTGCCACAGTTTACCAGGAAGTGACGATTTTGTTCTCTTTGACTCGTTGGATGGAAACGGTGCTTTATTCGCATATATTTTATGCAATATTCCAGTTTTGCGCATAAGTTTAATTTGAATCTTTGGATGGAAACATAGCTAGAGGTTTACATTACAAGCAGCAGAACTTCATCATTTAAATATCAGCATCTGCACCAAATATTTTTGCTCAGTTTGAGTCTCTGAATAAAATTGAACTGTTTTTTACTCCATATTCTCACTATATCAGACCATATATATATATATATATATATATATATATATATATATATATATATATATATATATATATATATATTAGTCTGAAAGTTGAGTAAGTGATGTGTTTCAGTAATCTCCTGCTGTGTTGTGTTGACAGAGAGCGCTGGTGGATTGAAGCTGCTGGGTCGTTTGTCTCTGCTGTCGGAGGCTGATCTCTGGTCTCTGCGAGGACTTCCTAACGAAACGTTTCCCTCTGATCATCTCAGTCTGATCGTCAAGCTTCAGCTTCCCCCTGTCTGACCCTAGCATTTGACAAATGTAAGGATTGTTTGTCTTTATCGTTTGCATTGCTTTACAATTGGATTGTGAAAGAAAAAAAAAATTTTGTTCAGATGAATATTTTGTTTTTTCTTCAGTAACAGAAAGAGTGTTTGCGTGTGAAATATTCTCCAGCGTGGCGTTTGATGTGAGAAAATACGATGCACCGTTTACGGCTGACATGTTCAAGATAATGTAATCAGAACGCAGTTGCCTTTATTTATTAGTTTTCAGTTTCTTTTCTTCCGGTTTTGAATTTATATTCTGAATGGAGCTAAATAAACTACATGCACTGCTGTTGTTTTTGCTGATTGAACACACAAAAAGAAGAAAAAAAGAAGAAAATGAAGATGACAGGCAGCATCTCCACAGCCACATGATGCTATTATTGAAGGTCAGATACACACTCCATTATGGTGATCTAATGATGACAGTCATTCATTTTGAAGAGTCTGAACAGGTTTTGCTGAAAATGGATGAGGGGTTTGTACATCCACATCATATATGGTGTGGTCATTCTATTGAAAAGCATCAGAAACATTTCTTAATCTTCAAGTTATATTATTAAAATCAAAAGTTGTATCTCTTAATATTATTTAATGAACCTGAACTGACATGAATTAAGAATGAACAGCTCTATTTTTTATTAACAAATGTTAACAAAGATTAATAAATACTTTAACAAATATTTACATTACATTTACATTTAGTCATTTAGCAGACACTTTTATCCAAAGTGACTTACAAATAAGGACAATAGAAGCAATCAAAACCAACTGAAGAGCAACAACATGTAAGCGCTATGACAAGTCTCGGTTAGCCTAACGCAGTACACGTAACAAGGTTTCTTTTTTGTTTTAAAGAAAACAAGTAGAAAGAATATAGAAAAAAGAAACCGTGTTTTTTTAAAAAAATTATTTATTTAAAGAAACAAGTAGGTAGAATAGAAAAAAGAAAGTTAGTGTTTCCTCTCGAGCTTTCACGAGACATCACAGAGATATTTCTCCGTTATGGGAACTCCTTCCCTTCCAACCTTTCCTGAAGTCCTATTGGCTCACACCAGTCCAAATGACTGGCCAGTTGTCGCGAAGTATGCAATCGCATGCAAATACTGACAAGCTCGAGAGGCAGTATAAAATGCGGTGCACACGACAATTACGTCAAAATCTTCTCCTTCACTTTGCTGAACAACCTAAGAATATGGCTTATAAACTATTTACAGCTCACAGTTGAGGTTTGCTCATCAGAGGACGGTGCCTGGATTGCCGCTCCTCTGCAGTGTTCAGGTGAGTATGACATTTTTCTTCAGATGCCAGATGAGTCCGTCTGCCCTCGATCAGTGGTGGACCTTAAGGACTCTGGTGATGAGCTCATGCCGACTAAATGTCTGCATTCCTCTCACCCATCGAACCAGCAGGACATCAGCCCGGCTTCTCACGTCCCCCTTCCAAGGCGGAGTGGAGAGCCGAGTGCAGATACAGAAGCTAAAGGTTCTCATGTCGCCGCAGATGCCGCACGGCCCACCATCTAAGCGTGCAACCCCCCGCCTCAGTGGCGTTCTGCCGTGTGCAAAGCACAATCACTTTGGCTCCTCACTCATTCACACGATACCAGCCCCTCAACAGCGGTCTGCCATGTGTAGAGGACTCCGTTCTCTCACTCATTCAAGGCGATATGCAGCCTCCGCTTAAGTGCGGTGACCTGCTATGAACAGAGGATTAAGCGCTTCAGTCGCTCACCCACTCATCAGCAGTAAAGCGGCCCCCGGCTCAGTGCGGCCGAGTCACCTGATGCCCCGGCGCGCAAAAGCGAGGACTCACCTGATGTCCCTGTGCAGAAAAGCACATGAAGGCGAGGAGTCAGCTGATGCTCCTGCATGGAAAAGCGCACGAAGGCGAGGAGTCGCCTGATGCCCCGGCGCGCGTCCTATCAGCCTTCCAGATTTCGCTGGACTGTTGCGTCAGTTGTTAACGCCCCTACGAAGTGGTGTTCAACTAGGTAGTATGGTCGTTCACAGTTCACAGTAGTGACAGGTGCAGATGCTGCCCACACCGGTTAAAAAGTGCGCCAAAGCTATGAGCCAAGCGATGCCGAGGTGTGCTTTCCAGCAGCAGACCGCGAGATCGAGGTCTTCTTTGGCGCACGGCTCATCGCAGTGCAGAGACACCACTGCGCGACCGCTGCTGCCCCTCGCCAGAAGCCGGATGTGCGGAGAAGTGTAAAGGCACCCGGGAAGAGGCGCCACGGCCAGTGAAGGAGCCTGCGCCGTGACTCCTGCCCGCCGCCAGCTACCAAGCCGTCGTCCTGACAGCCCGGAGAGGAGGGAAGAGTGCGTGATCGGCCCAGCCCCCAAGCGCCGCAAGCTGTCTGAAAATTGTTCAATTTGTGTATGATGAGTGTGTTCATTAAAAATGCATACATTTGCACAAAAGAGCTCTTTCCTCCTCACTCAGTCAATGCAGTGCCACTCGCCCCGCCTCAGAGCGGAGCAGAGCCGCTGCCCACACAGATTATAGCCGTGCAGCACTTGCCGGCGCATCCAATGACTAAGCCGCTAAAGCTGCTATGTCAGTTCCTGAGCACATGGAAAACTATTCTGGGAATCTCACGCTGGTTACTCGGTGTGATAAAGCATGGGTACGCCCTTCAATTCAGACTCAGACCACCCCGTTTCAACGGCGTGATACAGTCTCCAACATTGCCTCGAAATGCCCTGGTTCTGAGACAAGAGTTATGCAGCTTGCTCAACAAAGGAGCGATAGAACGAGTCCCTCCCAGCGAGCTGGAGAGCGGGTTTTACAGCCGCTATTTTGTGGTGCCCAAGAGAGATGGAAGACTCCGCCCGATTCTAGATCTCAGGCCCATCAACAGAGCACTCTGCAAGCATCCGTTTAAGATGATAATGCTGAAACAGATCCTGGTGCAAATTCACCCTGGGGACTGGTTGCGTCCGTGGATTTAAAGGACGAGTACTTTCACATTCAGATAGAACCGCATCACAGACGCTTTCTGAGATTTGCTTTTGAGGGCACAGCGTACCTGTACTCTGTTCTCCTGTTTGGGCTGGCTTTTGCCCCGCGCACTTTTTCGAGGTGCACGGACGCAGCTCTCTCCCCCCTCAGAGCGAGTGGGATGCGCGTTCTCAATTATTTGGATGACTGGCTGATCTTAGCTCAGTCACGGGACACGCTAGCCAGCCATTAAGACACATTCACCTCTTCGGGAGTGCTCGGTGGCCATTTTGTCTTCCCTGCGCCATTTCAGACTGGGCAGCTCTGTTCACTTCAGGAATTTCAGAGGCTGCTGGGACTCGTGGCAGCGGCATCAGCGGTATGTCATCTGGGTTTACTACTTATGCCCCCGCTGCAGTTTCAGCTGAAATCTCGAGTCCCATGGACGGCGTGGACTTCGGGCCATTTGCTCATCACAGTCTCTTGCGGCTGCATCGAAGCTCTGAGGCCGTGGTGCAACCAGATCTCTTCAGCCGGGGGGTTCCCCTGGGCTTGGTGGCGTCACGTGTCGTGGTCACAATGGACGCGTCGACTCGCAGCTGGGGAGCAGTGTGCAAGGGCATGCAGGCTTCGGGGCTGTGGACAGAACCTCAGAGCCGTTGGCACATAAACCGCTTGGAACTGGAAGCAGTGTTCTTAACTCTAAAGGATTTTCGGCCGCAGCTGGAACAGCGACATGTACTGATTCGCACCGCCAATATGCCTGTGGTTTCGTACATAACTCACCAAGGAGGCATAAGATCCAAGGCTCTGTAGAAGCAGGCAGCGAATCTCCTGCTGTTGGCAGACCGTCACTTTATATCCTTTAGAGCAGCACACATCCCCAGTCTCCTGAACCATGGGGCAGACATGCTTTCGAGGCAGGGGATTCCTCAAGGAAAGTGGAGACTGCATCCCAAGTCAGTTCAGATGATTTGGACCCACTACGGTAGAGCGGAGGTGGATCTGTTCGCCATGAGCGAGAATGCGCACTGCCTGCTGTTCTTCTCCCTGTCTTACTCCCTGCTGCCCGCTGGAGGGGGACACTCTGACATCGCACTGGCCAGCAGCCAGGCCGTATGCGTTTCCTCTGATCGAGATATTGCAGTTGGTGTTATGCAAGATCAGGGAGGAAGGCTTCGGTGATACTCATCGCCCTGAACTGGCCGAACTAGCCTTGGTTCCCGGAACAGACAGGGCTGCTGGTGGCGCGCCCTGGCCAATCCCCTTCTGGAATTAAGGATCTGCTGTCTCAAGCAAGCGGCTCGGTGTGGCACCCGAACCCAGAGTTATGGAGCCTTCATGTGTGGCTGCTTCGGGGATATGAATATCAGAGGAGCTGAGCGCCCTGCATTCTTGTGTGCTCGACACACTCTCGGAGGCGCGGGCACCCTCCACGAGATGTTTGTATGCTGCTTGCTCTGTTGTCGGATGTTCTGCGTTTTCTACAATACAGGCTGGATCGTGGATGTCTACCATCAACACTGAAAGTCTATGTGGCTGCTATTGCCTCG
>JAFVLL020014080.1:0-16431 GCA_021397915.2 Tor tambroides | reverse complement strand
GCTCTTCGCTCCATGATACCGACACCTTTTGCAGATGCCTTATGACAGCATACAGAGAGCGCCGCAAGCTAATCTGCCCGGCCCTCTCCAGCTACGGAGGGTTAATTGCAGAGGCTTGCCCCCCGTTCACTGTGTTTGGATAGGTGCTTCTCGTTGCAAACAGACAACCCTTTGTGTCGCTTCACTTTAATCTGTGACTTCATTAGGGAAGGAAATGGGAGTAAATACAAAAAGCCATTGTCTTTCTTTAGGGAGGGAGACCACAATGCTAGCTTGAGATGTTTGTAACTATCTTGTCCGTAATATTCATTACACACCTGGGTCTCGGCCTATTGGTCTCAATTATGCCACTGAGAGCGAGGGAAGAGGAATGTGTGCCTGTATGCCAGTAAAATACACAATATCCCAACTTGTGTTGTGCTCTCTAATTTCTCATGGAATGTCTACTAATATTCCTTTCTGTTTTCGGAGATGTACGTGTCAAAGCTCAGCGTAGTCTCAACAATAACCTCACACATGCAGGCTGGGAAGGCTAGTTTTAGAAAGAACCGGACGTGGATTATAAACAAATACAATACTTTTGTTTCTTGCATTGGAAAAGCTGTGGCAACACAGTCATAATAGTTATGCTAACTCAATGTATTATTGCCAAACTGCTTCTATGAAACAAAATAGCTCTTGTTAATCAAAAATCATGGCATATTTCAAATACTTATTGAATGAAAAAGCAAACAGTGAAGTGCACATGGGGACCATTTTGGCCAAACAATTATTATTAACACACTGAAAATGACTTTTGGCAGAGTGCAAAAGCGCCTGAAAGTATGACCAATGATGTTTACTAAGATAATCCATCAGAAATAGCAACAAAATTAGCATTTAATTACTGAATTCAGCCATGTATATTGATTAAAAAGGTTAAACGAGATATCAGGGTGTTGTAAAAGTACAATTGTTGCTATTCAAATCATCATCTCCTTAATTATGCACAATTCACAGTTATTACTAAAATAAGTGCATGTAAGTGCAAGTTTGAAATAACAATTATAAATATACTGTGAGAATAAACATAAATTACTGGCATCCACACATGAATTTATATATACATTTTAGTGCTGTCAAACGATTAATCGCGATTAATCGCATCCAAAATAAAAGTTTACATAATATATGTGTGTGTACTGTGTATATTTATTATGTATATATATAAATACACAGACACAGTATATATTTTGAAAATATTTATATGTTTATATTCATATAACTTTTATTATATACAAATATATTTAATAAACAAACAACATTTTTCTTAAATGTATACATGCATTTGTGTGTATTTATATATACATAATAAATATAAACAGTACACACACATTTATTATGTAAACAAAAACTTTTATTTTGGATGCGATTAATTGCGATTAATCATTTGACAACACTAATAAATGTATATATATATGATGTGCACTTGGGGGCAATTTTGGCCAAACACTTCATTTACATAACACAAATTTTGGCAGAATGCAAAAGCGTCTGAAAATACTATGGTGATGTGATGTTTAGTAAGATAATCCATTAGAGATAGCTGCAAAATGATAATTAAACAGCCTACTGCTGCCATGTATATTGATAAAAAAGGTTAAAAGAGACATCAGGCTGTTGTAAACGTACAATTGTCGCTATTCAAATTTATCATCTACTTCTTGCTCCATCAATGTCCCTCTCAGTCCCCTCCTATTTCCTCTCGTTCGCTCTCCCCTTGCATTCTCTCCTTCTTAGTGAAATGAATTCCGTAGCGCGCTTGCCAAATGACCCGTGACCATGGGCGGACAAGGTTACCACTGCTGACTTTTACTGCCTCTCTGGTCTCCTCTCTGCACAAGCCCTCTGCCTGCCTGAAATACAAAGGCGGATACCAATAATAATGAAAAACAGCAAGATGGGGAAAGATGGAGGAAAAAGAAAAGAAATGCACAGGACAAACCTGCTGCTCTGCTACCCCCAAGGCCAGACCTGACAAAAACATCAGTATGATGACAGCAAAAAATATGAGGAGAATTATAAAAAAAGAAAAAAAGAAGAGGGAATTGTGGGAGGAGTTAAAACGTGACAATACAACAAAGAAGCAAGGCCATAAATACCGATTTTAGAACAGATCAAAACAAGGTTTTCATTTATACAATTGGTACCTTCATATCTTGAATAATTGGTTAAAACCTTGGGAATAAAAAGTTATAGAGAGAAAAAATAGTCTATATTGTAGTAGTATAGTGGCCTTGGTTCTAAACAGCACGCTTGTGTTTACAGCGAGGATTTATGCTTGATTCTGTGCTCACGCTTGTTCGTTGTTCTTCGGCAAATAACTCAAGTACAGCCGTCAATCAGAAAGATGATTTTTTATCTTTAATAGGACGTTATATAGTCCTAACCCAGGCCGTGGCATCCATACATCAAATAGCTAATGAGAGGAGTGGCTCACAGATGTCTTCTATCTGAAAGACGTATAATAAGGTTAGCAGCACAGTAACAGAGGTGGCATTATCACCCTGATCCCTAATGGTAAGATATGTCTTTAACAGATGGAACATAACCATCTGAAAAGATGTGTTTCAGTCCAAAACTCTGGAACATAAGGTGCAGGCTTTTACAAGAATAATATGTCTTCAAAAAGGTTGTGTGCATGTGGACAGCTGTGAGAAAAATCGAAAAGTACATACTGTCAAAAAATCTATCTATCTATCTATCTATCCTTAGTTCTTATATATACACACACACATACAGGTACATGTCATATTTCTTAAATATGTACATGTATGTGTGTATATTTATATATACATATAAATGTACATACACACACATATGTTATGTAAACACAAAATTTTATTTTGGATGTGATTAGTCATGCTTAATTGATTATACTTTAATGATTTTATAAAATATGTATGCCATATGTCATATTTTGGCTTAAATTAAAGGGCTAGTTTGCCCAAAAACAAAAATTTGTGTCATCATTTACTCACTCTGATGTCATCCCAAATCTATATTACTTTTGTGGAACATAAAATAAAATATTTTGAGAAATGTTTCAGTGTTTTGTGGGCCATACAAAGGAAGATAATGATACAGTATATATTTTTACATTACTGATAAAGCAATTAGAAGTATAAACAACTAAGTTTTATCATTGTGTGTGTATATACATATATATATATATATATATATATATATATATATATATATATATAGTGTAAACACACACACCCACACACACTGTTTCCATGTTTTATGGGGACTGCCCACAGACATAATGATTTTTATACGGTACACTTTATTTTAACTTTAACATTATTTTAACTTTATTTTCTATCCCCTAACCCCAAACGTACCTTTTCAAAAAACGTCACTTAGTATGATTTATAAGCTCTTTTCCTCATGGGGACCAAAAAAAAAAATCCCTACAAGGTCAAAAATTACTGCTATTACTATCCTTGTGGGGATATTTAGGAATATCGGAGACACACACACACACACACACTTTTCTGCGTTGAACAATCGGCACACCAAACAATGAAAATTCTGTCAAGGTAAGTAACTAAAGAAATAATGAAGAACTTGTAGATCAGAGCAGGTCTGGTAGGCCACTCTGTGAATTTAACACTGGTGAAAGTGAATTTGTTCAGCAGATAGAGTGCACTGCCACAATCCTCTACCTTTGAAGAAAGAAAGAAAGAAACAAAAACTGTGAAAAGTGCAAGAGTTTGTATGTGTGTGTGAAACAGGCTCTGCAGTCTGCTCTCTTAGCCTGGTGCTTTATGTAAACACGGAGGAGTGGAGTACTGGAGCTGAGCCTCTTTCATGTCTGTGCCTGCGGCGCTGCTCTCTCTGCCGAGTGCTTACATTAAAACAGTGATAAGACTTTAGAGGCCCTCATCAGGACGTAAGAGGTGTGTGCGGATAATACGCTCCACAGTAAGGTAATTATTATACCTGCGTCCAGCCTTTGGTTAGCACGCCTCAGGCTATCCACTTTGACCGTGCCAGAAAAGGAAATGTGAACTCCAAGTACTCCTGAACGGCTTTCTCTCCTTTTTTCTCACAAGTGTCACCACCACACTTGACCAGTATAGACATCCGTGAGTGACGGCGCTGGAAGAGGACATGACTGTTAAATGTTTGTTCGTGCCGTTCCTGCCCGGCTGAGTTCTAAAGCGATCGGCTTGTTTCTCCTCGTATTATGCTCTATCTCTCTCAACTCGATTTCGCAGCGCTGATCTGATGGCTGAGTAGCCAACAATCACAGCTGTCAGATATCTCTGTCAAATCAGCTTTCGCCGCGGACTCAAACAGCAGTCCTCTGTGGTTTGGCTGGAAACTAACTCACAGCCTTAAAATTGAATGTACAGTGCATTACTAAAAATATGGGGACGGCACATTTGCTCGCTGTCCCAACTGTTTTTGTTAGGTTTCACTCAAGAAGATGGAAGTCCATTTAGAAGTAATGGGTTGTGACAGTATGGACAGAGTATGACATTGTATGCCTGACGCCAGCTTCAATCATTCCATGCATACAAGTTCCACAAAAATCACTTTTGTAGTCTCCGATGGATAATCACGTTTCAGACTGGAGAAGGGTGCCTATACCCATGAGATCATCATCAAGTTACTTCAAGATTGTCTGCTTTGACAAAGGCATTTGTGAAGTCATTTCAGATTAGCTATAGTGCCTGATGGAGGACATGGTCTTTTGTATTTGCTATTCCTGTTGGATCCAGTGTGCAGCATCCTTATATGCTGATTTAAAGGTGGTGTTTAACTTCTTTTTTTTAAGTTTTCAAATACTTTCTCCTGTCTCATCTTAAAATGCAGACACAAATCGAAAGTCATTTGTAGGTTGATTTGTTGCAAAATAAGGCATTAATACGTGCTTTATAAGTACTAATAAACAGCCAATATTCTAGTGATATGCATGCTAATGAGCGACTAGTTAATAGTGAATAGTGTTCTTAATCTAAAGTTTTACTGTGACCATATACAGTACATACACTACTGGGTTAGTAAGACTAGTACTGTGACTGTTTTTAGGGCCAGTGCTACTAACAGCTTGCGCCAGCACAAACCGCCTTTTGGCGTTAAAATAGTACTGTACTAGTACTAAAATTGGATTTACTAAAGACGCGCAGTGACGAATTAGCGCTGAAAAGGCGTGGACACAGTTATTTTTGCACCTGACCTTATTGCATATGCATTTGTAGGAGTTTCCCTTTCAGACGCTAAATTTATGGGAGGATAGTATTCAAATGAATCACGCAATGAGATTTACTAACTTTTGCGCTCATCCAATTGGTATTTGCGTTATTTAATTCCCAAAAAAAGCATGTCTTAAACTATTTTGCGGTCGAAATGGCTGCAATTATTGTTGCTAGGAGGAGGCACTGCAGAGAACAGAGAGCGCGTGGTAGAAGGGAGAGGATTTTTTCCACACATTTTAATTTATTTGGAATGCCAGAAGAACACATTATCCGAACATATAGCATGCCAGACCATGTTATATTTAATTTGCTTCAGGCAATAAAAGACGACTTGGAGCCCTCAACTAGGAGTCATGCAATACCACGTCTATCAGAACTCCTTGCAACCCTTCATTTTTTGGCCTACCGGTTCTTGTTCATGTAATGTGGCTTCTTTATTTCTTTATTCTTTATTTGCAACTACGCTAATTTGTGCTGCGCTTGGTATACTGCCTTGGTCGACATGTAAATGAGATGTTGCATCTGTGTTCTTTAATTTGCGTGGTTGTTAGTAAATCACCCGCAGAAATTTCCACACCCCTCGGCACTGTTTTGGAATTGCGCTCTCACACTAATTTGCCCTGCTTAGTAAAACTTTTTACTAAATTTGTTTTTTTTCCCCCCTTGGAATTCAACTGAATTTGATTCAAAACAATTCATAAAGAAACAATTTATTGAGTCTAGTGTGAAACTCGACTGGCCTGAACAAAACGCAAACCTGAACACCTTTTAGGATAAACTGGAACACCAACTTCAAAATGACTGATGCTTTTTTGTCTGAATGGAAGCAAATTTCCAAATCCATGTTCCAACATTTAGCAAAAAGTCTTCCTAGAAGAGTAGAAACTGTTAGAGCAGGAGGGATTTATGATGATTATTTTGGTTCCAAGAAGAACCCTTACATCCATTGATCAAAAGGTTCTCTACACCATGTCCTAACTACACGCGGTGCGATGCCGCGACACATGATAAAATGTATCTTTTTCCATGTTAATCAGAGTTTTTGTCCTAACCAGCCACGACGACAACATGCAAATTTTCTATTTTAGAAACGGTTTCTATTTCTGTGACGTCACGGCTGAAACAACAACATACAAACTATGACAATGATAATCTCAGATACTGATTATGTGCTTTATTTAACGCTAGAAGTGTCTAATGTGAGTTTGAATATCATATTGTGACATTTATAGCCATACTGAAAGCAACAATAAATAGTTTACCTCAGATCTTGAAAAATTCAAGTTTTCCATGACAAAGATGGTTTCAGTCATTCAGTATGTACTTTTAATAATGTTAAAAGGGACTAATAATTATAAATTAGATTATAAACTTATTCATTTCATTGGGAGTGCATATTTGAGTGATTCTGTCGAGTCACGTTGACATGTCGCTTTTTAGTAGTTGTAGTTTTTAGTAGTTGTAGAATAGGCTATGATGCTGACTAGCTACGTAGAATTTCTTATCCAACAATAATTAGCAAACAACCACTGACTTTCAGTATCCATCTAGATAATCATTTGTGCAGCTCTTTTTTTAGTGTACGCCAAGGAATCGACTGCACATCACGTTTCACAAAACGCAAGATCTCTTTTAATTTCCACTTGATGAAAATGTCCAGCGGTCTATGCTACAACTGAGACCGTTTCCTGAGCTGCTAGTTCTGGTTATATTTTTTTTGTCAGCATTAGATCAGAGTGTAATCTAGCAGCCATGAGCACCATGAGACCATGAGCATAATACAAAGATATCACTCCAGAGCCCCATCGGTCCTCCTCTTGTGTCAGCACTTGAGATCTCAATCTGCAACTTAAAGGGTCCTTCTCTCGTTTTCTTTGTGTCTAGCCAGAGAGGTTACATCAAGAGGGAGAAGGAGGGAGAGGGGGGAAAAGGATTGTTGTATTCGAGAGGGAGACGGAGAGAAAGAACAAGGCAGATAGGTGGAGAAAGGAGAGAAAGATGGGGGGTTGGTGTGTGTGTGTGCATGCACATATGTGTGTCACTGTGTGTGTGTTCTTCTACAGACCCCCTGGGGAGAAGATCTTGTCATAGAGATCACAACAGACTGTCATGCACACAGCCAGAAGCTGGAGAACAACCCTAGCGAGAAGAACTCGAGACGAACGTAGGCTGGTTCTGCTCTGCGGCAGCCATCATTTGGGTTACAGAATAAAGGCGGCACTGAACAGCAACAACAGAGGATTAAGCGTAAGCCCTTTACGGCTGGAACACGACCACTCGGTCTGTCCGCCACAGCTGCCTACAGTCTGCAAGAGGCAGAAAAGCCACCGCACCACATTATCATCAGACTAAACGTCGCTGATTCGTATGCCGACATACGATCACGGAAAGCTTTAGTACGTGAGAGTAATCTGCCGTAGGACACATTTTGACGCAGGATATCTGATGTCCTTGTCTCTCCATATGTTTGATGTGAGCGGGGAGGGGTTGTTTTCTATCAGTATGAGCTAAACAGGATGCCAGGATGTTGACAGGAAAAAATAATGATGGTCACTCCTTTGATCTCCCACATATGTTCAAACTCTCTCGCAGTCTGGCTCTCATATCCCCCCACGCAGACAAAGGGAGAGAGTCGGCCGTCGAAAGCGGCTGTGTCGACGTATAGGTCGCTTTCTTCTTTCGCTAGATGATGGAAACCGCCAGACGCCGTGGGAAAACGTCCCCTGAAGGCAAAGCCAGAGGGGTCCTCGAAGGAGCGAAGCCACCTAGTCTATTAGTCTATTCAACGGTTCGTTCCCCCTTTTACTTTGTACCTGTCTGCTTATCTAGGGATGACAGCAAATTGCCATGGGTTTACATCACTCAATATGCAGAGCTGTCATCAAGGCTTCCATCACTGCTACTTAGCATATCGTCTAACAAAAGACCCTCCACACAGTGGGGATAGGTTTGTCACTTTTACTGCCCAACCATGTTATTATCATCTAATTTACAAAGACAAGATGATAATTACATGCAATTAGAATTATAAACCTGCCATAGTGTGCGCGTTAAGCCTCAGGTAATACCATAAAGAGTACTCTCATTGGCTCATACTGTGCCCCAAGTTTCTGCTAAAGCTTCAAATTACCATATTACATAACACTTTACAACTTTACTATATTATTACCTACAGGTAAAATAAGGGGCTTCACCATTGCTGTAGGTTGAGATTAGCAGTTAGTTTTAAACGTACAGTAAATAATGAGAAAAAGTTACAAGAATTTCAAATTGAAATGTAAAAATTAAAAGGAATGATCAATTAATACTCAATTTATATTTAACTAAAAAACTAAATAAACTTTGTTACTTTATGTTTTGTAAAGTAAATTGAAATTATTTGCAATAGGGTGAAATAAAAAACAAATTTAGGGAAAAACTATTCATATTTAAGATAAAATTAAACAAAAAAAAACTATTTACTTATGTGTTTTATTTAACTTTAAATTTGTAACTTTGTAGCTTTAGGGTAAAAGAAAAACAAAACAAAACAAAAAGGGAAAAAAAAAGAAAAACAAAAAACAAAAAGCTAAGCAAAAAACAAAAAATGTAAAGCAAAAAAACAAAACATAAAAAAAGGCAAAACAAAGAAAGCCTGAGGAAAGACATTCAGAAGAGCCACAGCTGTCTCATAAAAATACACATGATCTGTTGTATTCAATGTGAATAGAAATATGGCCCACCCACCACTACAGCACAGCATAACAGGGGAATGTAGCTCCCAAGCCTCAGGACTGAAGGTCAACTGTACCTATTCATTCACTAAAGCATCATATAAGGAATTCTTCACAAACCAGTTCCTGATTTCATGGCAAATTTCCACCCAGGAGTACATCTGTACGGGGAATGTCAAGGCAGCCAGGGGGAGTGGGTTTCTCTGGATTAG
This sequence comes from Tor tambroides, assembly GCA_021397915.2. Classification (NCBI taxonomy): domain Eukaryota; kingdom Metazoa; phylum Chordata; class Actinopteri; order Cypriniformes; family Cyprinidae; genus Tor; species Tor tambroides. The sequence continues at coordinate 7,257 of JAFVLL020014080.1, read as the reverse complement.
GCCTGCTCATCAGTTTATCATTCATCAGTCAGTGGGGGACAGCAGAGGGTGGAGGACCAAAATCCCTAATTCTCTGCAGCCGTACCTTCCTTTGTAGGACCAAGGATTAATGAGGGGCCCTGAAAGAACCTGATGAGTTTAAAGCTGGGGATGAGAGAAGGGTGAAAAGCAGCACAGATCAGGACAGGGATACCATTAGAGACCCCCATAAATCAAGCCATCCTTAAGGTAGAGGTACTGCGGTTTAAAGACCAGCTGTACTTTTTAACCTCCACCTTTATTTCCAGCCCCATCCACTTCGGTTATGTACGACCGGAGGCGACGGAGTCATATCCCCCTCCCCTAACGCTTCCTAACAAACTCTGAGCGGTGTGGACATGGGGATTGTCTCCTAATGAGATCAAGCTTCTCTGAGAAAGGTGGTTCTTATAGCTTCGGACTTTATTGAAAAAGATCTCAAGCTCTTGTTGCTCTGGGCAAGATTTCTTAAAAGTGCAAGACAGGCAGAATGACAAAAACAACTACAGAAACGTCAGTTGAATTTACTGACTTGGCGGCTCCAGTGTTCTCTAACCCCTCTGAAAAGGATAGCCTTGTGGCTGCCATGCCTCGCAGACCGCTAATGATTGTGCTAGCTAAAATTTACAAGTGGAACCAGATTTTTAAGAGAAACATTGATGAGGCACAACACCTTGCATGGCTCATGAATCAGTCTCTTAGCTTTTTTCATTGCCTGAAAGATTTACTGGCACATTAGAAAAACTAGGGGAGTGACAGAATTAAGGAAGCAGGAATGTAAACGGACTCAGTTGGGAAATGTCAGTAGATTTACTTTATAGCCTGCATCTAAAACGTAGGAATGATTTACTTCTCTTTTGCTTTGCTAGTTGAGTTCCCTCACCGGGTGGCCAGACACAAACTCTTCCACAAGTTGCCCACAATAAAGACCCATCTAGCCCGTAAGTGATAGCCATAAGCTGAAGATAAGGGAAAGAGGGGAAATGACATTGATTTACTGGCCAAGTTTAGTACTATATTACTCCTGATCGACAGATATCAAAAGATTATGACAGGTAAGGGATGATTCAGCAAACAGCCTTTAATCAAATTCTTTCACTCTCAGAAATAAGCTCGAGGACATTAGTCTGATCCAGTAAAGAGTGAGAACCTGGGTGTCTTCCAGCAAACAGCTCTCTCTAAATTCGAGTGATGGGACGTTGCTCTTTAAAGGGCACAGGGGAGCTGTCTCTTTAAAATGAAAGGCTAGCAGCAGTGGAAGGGATGTACAAAGTTTTTATCTCTAACAATAACAAGATGAAAATACATTTCCGCACTCAGAACAAACCACGAACTATCTGGCAAAGTTTCCTGAAGTTTGGTTTCTGCAGTGGACCCGAGCATCCTGAAGTCATCAATTCTGCAGATGTAACCGATGCAGATGTTGTACTGCTAACCTCAAAGTCAAGATCTGGGTTTGATATGCTCACAGAACACAGAGAAAGCAGCTTGAAAGCCTTAACGCATGTACAGTAGGCGTTTGTATTAGATACAATGGTAACAATTTACAATAAGATGCAATACACTATAGTTAATGTGTTAGGTATCATGAAGTAACAATGATATTTTACTTAAACAGAATTGGTTAAATGTAATTTATAATTATACAACTGTGAAACGTTAATACACAACTTAAAATGTTAATAATGTACAAAATTTACCTAGATTAATAAATTACATTTTAAATATTAAAGTTATTAAATATTGTATTTGTTCTGTAATAATTATCAGTAAAGCTACTGAAGTGTTGTTCAATAATAGTTCATGATACCCAATGCATTAATTAATGTAACAATTTATTATAAAGTGACACAGTTACTCTTTACTTGTACTAGTACATGCAACTAACCCTAAACCTATAGTAAGCAAATTTTAATAATTAATATTACTAAGTACTAGTGTAATTTCAATGTAACAACATTACCTTAAAATAAAGTGTAATAACGTTCACAAATTAAATCTTATTCTAAAGTGGGTAACACTTTATTTTAAGGTCTACTTGTTGCATGTTACATATACTTACTATTATAATAACAATTAATTATGCATAATTACACAAAAGTAACCATAAGCCAAAGACTAATCCTAACCCTAACCATCTAGTAAATACATGTAGTTAATTAATATTACTCAGTATTTAAAGGTATAATTACACTGTAACAAGGACACCGTAAAATATAGTGTTATCAATAACACACCAATGTTAGACTTTGTATGGTAAAACTTTATTTTACGGTGTCCTTACACGTTATATGTCACATGTACTTACTATTATAATAACAGTAAATTATGCATAATTACATGCAACTAATCCTAAACCAATCCATCATCCTAACCCTAACCCTATAGTAAGTACATGTAGTTAATTAATATTACTTAAATGTATAATTACACAGTAACAATGACACCTTAAAATAAAGTGTAACCATTTGTATTAGTGGCATAATTTAATATTCCATTAACTCTGAACATTATGAACAATTTTGTAAAGATTTTGACTCAAATACAATTTGTAACATTTAAAAGAAACAGTGAAACTTGCAATTTGGTTATGCAATCAAATAAATTCAAAAATATTCAGATTGGACCAGAATCTCTCTCTACAACCCCAACCCCACCAAACAAAGCACTGTTTGAAAGTGAAGTTGTAGAGGAAACATTTGTTATGTCTCAGTCGTAATGACAATTTGTGGTCGTCACTTTGCATTCCACAGCCAAAGCACATCTATTTCCCTTCACAAATCAAATTCCCTGATAAGAAGCAGTCACGTCTACTTGTCTAATGATCAACTCCTTCCATATTCTGAAGGCTTGAGAAGCAGTCAATGACTTCTCAGTTTGAAATGAACTCTGTAAGGTCATGACACAGGATGAAGGGGAAATGGTGATGACAAACAAAGGTCCCAGCACTCCATCGCCTGGCCTGCTGCCGGGGACGGCCACACTCCAACTCCTGACTCCTCTGGGAGATAACCGGGATTCTCCAGGCCTTCCCAAACCTGGCAACTTCCCATAGACACCTCTCTTCTCTTCTCCTTCCCTGACGTTATCAGGGGCCAGGACCCACTGTGGCCCTTTGTGGCTCACAGCCCCAGTTTCCGTCCGCACACGTGTGTGTCACATTATCTGTCAAGAGGCCAGACGCCATTTCCTGCATATTGGAAGAAGAGGGTAGGGGACAGGAAAGGGAAAGAACACACAGACTGACATCCAGGGAGGGACGAACAGAGAGATTGTGTTTAGTTAATGTTTCTCGGCCCAGGATTTCATATCAAAAATTGGCTCCAATGATTGGGTAATTTCTCTCTTTAGTTTTCTGAACAATTCAAGCAGGTTTAATGGCCTGTTTGTAAGCATACAATTTATACAGGTCAGAGTGCATGAAGAGACTGAAGTTGGCAAGAACACAGCTAACACTTTAAAATACCGCTACATTTTTGAATATCATTATGAAAGCCAATTTTCATTTCAGAGAAAAAAAAGTAACTGTGAGGTTAATATATAGTGAGAAATAACTGAGACATAAAATCACATTGTGAGATATAAAGTTGCAATTGTGAGGAAAAAGTCGCAAACACAGCAAACATCATATTTGTCATAAATGCTGTAGTTGTGAGATACAGTATAAACCATATTATATATGATATAAAGTCATAAAAACAAAAAGAAGCAAATATGGGCAAAAAACGCAATTGTGATATAAGGGGATATAATGTTGCAATTATGAGAATAAATATAACAATCGTGAGACATAAAAAACACAGAAATCACAAAGATGGAAAAAAAAACAAATATGGGGAAAAAGTTGCAATTATTATAGGGGATTAAGAAAAAAAACATTTTGAGAAATAATGTTGAGATATAAAGTCAAAGTTATGTAATTCAGTATAAGTTGCATTGTAAGATATTAAATCATATTGTGAGAAAAAGTCACACATGCAAAAAGTGTCGCAATTACAATAAATGAAGTCACTTTATGTGATTCAGAGATATAATGTTACCAATTTGAAGAATAATGTTATAATTGTCAGAATTGTCAGAAACAGGATTCCAAATATTATTAAAAAAATGCTGTACATATACATAAAAACAGCTATATTTCAATTTTTAAAGCAATGCATTTTTTTTTTTTTGCCACCCTCATTTGTGTGCTATCATAATTTGTAGTCTGACACATACTCGTCATAACATCTTTGTCTATTTATTAATTTTCCATGAGTTGGCTAACACGAGTTCAAGGACCGCATGTCATCACATGTTAGTGTGGAAAAGTAACACAAAAACTGTCAAGACTTCCCGAAAAACATTTCCCTAAATAGAGCCACATGTGCCGTGAGGCCATGGAAAACAAATGCAAACATAGTGTTCACAGTTTTGCAGAAATATTCAACACTCTGTCCATTAGGTGCAACTTAATGAGCCTTCTGAGCCACGACAGTTATCTATACTTTGACCCCAATAAAAGAGCTATTTCACAGGAGGGAGAGAATGCATTTGCCCCCACCACTTGGCTACCATCTGAGTTACAGCTAGGCCATGATCCGACTCCATCCGCATCCTTGGCTGGACTCAGGGGTCTGATTTCAATGGCTGCCTAAGCAGAGTTTGACTTTGAAGGCTTTGATCCCGGGGCAATGCTATGGCATTTGACTTCTGGTAAAGAAAAAAAAAGCAGCATGTCAGACCTCCAGGGTCACTGGGATCACTTAGCGCTGCTGAAAATAACCAGTGGAGAGCCGCGATTTGGGGAATCTAAAAGAAGCCTGACATTAGCAGGTGCCCCGAGGTGGACTGGAGAGTGCTACAGAGCAGGTCATTGACCTTGGACCATGGAGAACTTTTTTTTCCCAGAAAAACCTGGAGGCCTGACTTCATTTTGCAGCCAACGCTTCCACTGCTGTTTTGAAGCACCCTGTCGACCACTGCCATCCCCTCCAAAAAATACAATTTTAAGTAAGAAATCTCTTATTTAAAGAAAAAAAGTCCATCAATTTCCAGCTAAAGTATTTTACGGTCATCGCGCTGTTAAATCTGGCAACTGGCAAGAGAGACACCAGAATGGAGGCAGACCATTGTCATCAGAATGGAAGCACATTTGACCAATCAGATGTGCGCATGCAATCACAACCAATCAAGCATCATTTAGCTTCCTTCAAAAAAGCTGTGTCCAAAATCACTCCTTCTATATAGTGCAGTAAGTAACATTCACTACAAAGGGAAGACTGAACAAAAGGATTTTGCACACAGCCAATCAAACATTTATTTAGGTTTTTATTTACATTTTATTGAGAAATAAATGAAAATAAAAATTCTAACAATTATTTGAAATAATGTACATTTTAATTGTGCTAGTTTTATTAGCCATTATTTGTATGTAGCACAAAATACATTTTGAGAACTTGATAACACTTAAAGCCTTTGTATAATGCATTATATAAAAATGCATGACGTAAAATGTAATACTTTATATCTTTTCATAAATAAGAGTTAAAACACCTTGTTTCATCTGATATTGGTTATTTTTGCGTGCTTTATGAATAGACGCGTATATAAAATATATTATAACTGTGGTTACAATTATTCATGATTTCACAATGCACTACAAGACTTCAAGTAAAGTGTTATCAACAACCTTGTAGACAAAAGATGTGAAAATATAATAAGCAAAGCTTGTTGGTTATTGTGTACCATGTAAAATGCCTTTCATACCATGTAAATGTATAACAACAAAACAAACCGACTACAAGAAAAAAAGACATGGCATACAAAGCTACTCTAACTGTTTTAGTGACACACCTGTCTAATGTGTGGTTGACTCAGTACCACTAATATACTATTAATTGCTGAGATCTAAATAGGGATGTAACTCTAACCTCTAGGTGACAAGCTCAAATGATATGTTAACATCAGCCACCAGCTATGCTACCTAAGGTTACCATTTAACCAAGAAGCAGAAAGTGACACTGTCTTCCCTTTCAGAGCCTCCAGACAGTATTCAGAGATTGAGCTGTCACTTTTCATGTGTGTCTTTTTTCTTCTTTCTTTCTTTTTAAACCACAGATTGATTTAAGCATGAACGCATCTGATACACTGCCAAAACCACAGTACAAACCTCAGCCTGGAGTGTAGGCATATTTATACAGTGGGGGTTGGTTAAACTTAAGCCTTTTCTCCACTACAATCTCTTATTGCAGTAATCTAAACTCATAATTAGAAGTTCTGTCCTCCTCTGCACAGTGCAGATCTGATGCTGAAATCTTCACAGAAGCATAACTAAAAAGGATACCCTCGTGAAAAAGAAGTACACTTTAACATTTAAAAGGAGTACTTATTATGGAAATAGTATACTTTAAAATAACATACTAAGTGAAACTGAATGTAATGTTTTAGGACACTTAACTGCATGACATTTTCACCTAAATAAAAATGTATTATAGTTTAAATTTATATTAAATGCAATTGGTTGAAATTTAGAGTGCTTTTTTTGACCCATTTAAGTAGGACTTAAGTACATCTTTATATGTAATTTCATAATCATTACTTCTGTTGTCTTTGAAATATGATTACAATGTACAAAGTTAGCATAATGTCTAAAGGGGACCACTGAAATATAGTGTTACCCAAATCACAAATTCAGTATATGAAAGTGAATGGGAACTGACATTGTGGAGCTCCAAAATGATCAAAAATGTTCCATAAAAGTGGTCCATAAGCTGTATAATAGTTTTGAGTGAAAAAACATTTCTTGAAAAGAAGGACAGAATTACGATTTTTGGGTGAACTATCCCTTTAAGCACTACATTTGGAAGACAGATGATATATTTTGATATGTAACTGGACGTAACCAACATTTCCAGCAACACACATGTGGTGTGCACTAACCCCATGAACTTCAGCCCATTAGTCTGTGTCAGCAGGCCCTACACCTTTTGAGGAATCAGGGCACCGTTTGCCATTTTTCACCTGCTTAAGAAGTGAATGACAAGTAAAGGTCTCGGCTCACAAAAACAGAGCCGCTGGTGGTCCTCTTCAAAACACCCAGAGTCGCTGCGATCAATTCACATTACTGAAAATAACCCCTGCATCCATGTCTCTCATAAACTTCTCTCTCAGACAACAACTCCACCCCCCACCACCCAACCATATTCCAGCTCCCCCCAGAGCTCTGTGACACCAGCAGGTGCTTTTTGTCATTGGACC
>JAFVLL020014079.1:30000-46749 GCA_021397915.2 Tor tambroides | reverse complement strand
CAAATTTTTGATTCTGTTCGGAACTATAAAATTTGATTTCGTTTCTGGTTCTGGTTCTGTTCCTGTCAAAATTTTGTTCGTTTCCGGTTTTCGTTCCTTGAACCGGTTCAGAGCCCTGGTTTATGCAGTTTAAGGTTCAAAAAACACATTATTTTCTACATACTGTACATTATTGTTGCTCCTCTATGCCCCGCCTTTCTGAAACACGTCGATTTTTACAAAGCTCATTGTTCTGAGAAGCAAGGCATGCTCTGATTGGCCAGCTATCCATTGTGATTGGCTGATTACCTCAAGCATGAGACGGAAATGTTACGCCCCTCAACGCATTGTGATGCCGTGTCCCGGCGCGACAACACAAAAACAATAAAACCCATTATAAACAAGGCATTTGTTGCATCCATTGGGGACATTATTACTGATTATAATGACTCATACAGTCTTTTTACGCGCCGCGTTGTGCCGCGCCGCATAAACATAACTCCATGTCTGCATTTGTGATCGTAGAAACGTCAAACATGCACTACTCTACACAGCTCAAAACTCGCGTTTGAAACTTCAGTGGCAAATTCTTTAAATAAGAAACAGTACTTACAGGCTGTGAGTTAGAAGCGCCAGACTGTCCTTGCAAAGCTGGAATTGCCCCACTTTATAGAAACAGCATTTGTGCAAGCCAGCATTGTAGACTACACTTCCAGGTTCAGGAAATAGTCCTCCGTAAAATGCGCTGCACACACTCTAATATTTGGGTTGAACTGTTCTGGAACAGTGTTGTAAATGCAACTTAACCAGTGATTTCTAGTTGAGTCCTCTTTTGGAAGGCCAAACATTTCGCTTTCACAATGAAACACAGCGTCTCCAGGACATGGCACCGGCGGCAGCAACGAGAATAATAGTTCCGCCTTCTGTCTTTGCGTATACATTTGGGCGTTTTTTTCAAATATTCCCACACTATGAACCAAATGAACCAGATACGAGGTGAAGCACAGCATTACAAACTTTAAAGCAAATGTTTTTGAAAATTAAAAGTTTTAATGAGGGAAAGAACTACAATCCAGTTAAATATTGCAAATGACATAAGATAAAAAAGTGGAAGTGAATGGGTGCTAAAGAGATTCTTTGATAGTCGACAATTTCTTTGCATAGTCATGGCTAATGTCGTTTTTCATCAGGATTCCACTGTTAAACACGCTATTAAAAAACTAAGTTGAAATAATGTGGGCTGATGGCTTCAACAAAAGGCTATACCATTGGTTAACATACTCATAGCTCACAGTCATGCTCCAAGTTATCGTTAAAAATCATTTCCTTCGTAGAGAATATGAATGGGATTTTTACTTCCTGAAACTGACTCTTGCACTTTATACAATTGCATTGAGTAGAACTTTAGACCCATCAGATTTCACTCTCCCACTTGTCACTTGACATAAACTCAACATTAAAAAAACCCTCCCTGAAAAGACTGTTTACTTGGTAAAATGATGAAATTATTTCACTACTGTGTACACTTTTTTTTATTAAAATGTCACGTGGTGTTGTAGCTTTTATCTCCTCACACCTGTGATTTGTTGTGTCTGCGTCTCTGTCAAGACCACTCACCTGCACTCTTTGCAGGAATCGCCTCCTTTTATGTCGAGGGGGTTCAATGAGTTTTGGCTTACTTATGGTTTGGCCTGTTTGTTTGTTTCTGTGTGTTTTGGTCTGAAAGGCTTTATTTAGACAAGGTCATCCCAGAACAAGAACAGTAGCGATCTAGTGCAATATTACGATTAACATGCTTGCTATGATTTAATACAATTCACCAGTACAAACTGTCACATTGTTTTAAAGCTTTTTATATCCAGTGTAGTCTGGTTTAATTCTGTATTAACTCATTTTGAAAAGGCTGATTTATTTCTACATCCAGTAAATCAGCACTAGGTTTTGCAAAATGGCAGGTGATACCAATCCTCTTGGCTGTCCTTGCCTCTGTGTTAAAACTTAATGAGGTAAATTGTTAATTACAGAAATGTGCCAAAGGGAGCAACTGGAAATAGAAGTAAGTTCCACGCTTGAATACCCTCCATTTCTTGAGTGACTGAGATTGAATCCTAGGTGACATTAAGATATTGGCAACCCACCCACTGTCTAATGCTGATAGATCTACTGATTAAGACTGGAGAAGCCCCTACACCCCTCACTGCACAGGTCTCAGTGTTTGCGTTATGCTCGACTTGGCTCTGTAGTTCATTACAAGCGTCAATTTTAATATAGTCTGCTTTGTTTTACGCCTATTCTTCGACATCTTAATTTTTAACTTGGGGTGTATTCACACCAGGAAAGTCTGCTAGCCCACTTGCTTTGGTCCAGACCAAACACAATGTTGATTTTTTCTTTGTTGTTGTTGTTTGGTGTGGTTTGCTTTCACACTGACCTTTTTGCAAGTGAACCAGAAATTGTAAACAAAACCACACGTGTGCTAAGGTCATCAATTCATTGGTTCATCCATTCATCCATACCAGAGTTTGTTTGGAACCAGACTGAGACCACCTCTTCAGCTGGGTCTCAATACGGTTGTTTGGTCCGCACCCGAGTGCGATTGCTGTAGTCACACCTGCCAAAAGATCCGCCCCAAGGGGGGAAACTTGAGTTCGATTCAATCAAGCCAAACAAGACAGGCCTGTTACACAATCAGAGATTGGCCTTAGATTCAAATTAGTGGGAATGTAGTTTTATTTACAAATTAAATTATACCTTAACACATTTTACCTGTTGCATTTAACTGTTCTCTTTTGTAATAGACGATTATAGCTCTCAAAAAGTTTAGGGTCAGTAAGATTTTTTTTTTTTTAGCAAGGATGGAGTAAAACGATAAAAAGTGGCAGTAAATAATACATTAATAATGTTACAATAGATCTCTATTTTAAATAAATAACTTTCTATTAATCAAGCAATCCTGACAAAAAAGTATAACGTGGTTTCCACAAAAATATTAAGCAGCAAGTTTTCAGTTGACGATAATAAGAAATGTTTCTTGAACAAATCAGTATATGAGGATCATGTAACAGTGATGGCTGCTTAAAATTCAGCTTTGCCATAATAGCAATAAATCATATTTGGAACAGCTACTGTAAATTGTAATAATATTTCATAATGTTTCTGCTTTTACTGTATTTTTAATCAAATGAATGCAGCCTTGGTAATCATATTTCTTTTAAAAACATAAAAACAAAATTTTGAACATTAGTGTAATTTCAGTATCTGGCCTTAGATTAGGAATATTATTACCATACAAAAGTCAGTGGTTGTCAGATTTCTATTTATTTCATTGTGGTCTCTGACAGTCAGTACATCAAAACTTACTAGTTGACTTTAATTGAAGTGCAAAGAGGCTAGAGATTATACTCCGCTTTCAGCTGTATTCATGATGTCGTGTTATGATGTGACCCTTCCCTGAGTGCTGCTTTCTGTGTTTGATTACAGTGGGTTTAAATTTGTGCCTACTCATTTGCATGTTTATTGGACCTTAACCAGTACAATTTTATTGTTAGTTGAATATAGTTATACAGGTCTGAAATTGGATTTATGCTGCAATCGTACTGCATCTCGCTGAAGAAAATTGCAGGGTTTATAAATAAAGGATTAAGAAGTCAATCAAGGTTGCTTAATTGTCTAGGACAGTTTTGTTGAACTGAACCAAATTAAGCACTATGTAGGTATACTTTTTTTTAGTTAGTTTAAGAGACAATGGCAAAAACTGAATTTTCAGCAGCCATTACTTAAAATTTTCAAGAAACATTTTTTATTGCTGTTAGTGTTGAGGTATGAGGTACGATTACAAAAGTACTAACAAACAGCCAAAATGTTAGTAATATGCACGCTAATAATTAGTGCTGTCAAACAGTTAATCGCGATTAATCACATCCAAAATAAGTTTTTGTTTACATAATGTGTGTACTGTGTATATTTATGTATATATAAATACACACACATACAGCATATATTTTGAAAATATTTACATGTAATTACATGTATATATTTATATTCATAATCTATATTATATATAAAAATATTTAACATACAAACATAAAATTTTTCTGAAATATATACATCCATGCGTGTGTGTGTACGTGTGTGTATGTATATGTATGTATATATATACAGGTGCTGGTCATATAATTAGAATATCATCAAAAAGTTGATTTATTTCACTAATTCCATTCAAAAAGTGAAACTTGTATAATGTATACATTCATTCCACACAGACTGATATATTTCAAGTGTTTATTTCTTTTAATTTTGATGATTATAACTGACAACTAATGAAAACCCCAAATTCAGTATCTCAGAAAATTAGAATATTGTGAAAAGGTTCAATATTAAAGACACCTGGTGCCACACTCTAATCAGCTAATTAACTCAAAACACCTGCAAAGGCCTTTAAATGGTCTCTCAGTCTAGTTCTGTAGGCTACACAATCATGGGGAAGACTGCTGACTTACAGTTGTCCAAAAGATCCACCATTGACACCTTGCACAAGGAAAAGACACAAAAGGTCATTGCAGGAAAGAGGCTGGCTGCTCACAGAGCTCAGGCCCAAGCATATTAATAGAGGCGAAGGGAAGGAAAGATGTGGTAGGAAAAAGTGTACAAGCAATAGGGATAACCGCATCTCTGGAGAGGATTGTGAACAAAACCCATTCAAAAATGTGGGGAGATTCTACAAAGAGTGGACTGAAGAAGGAGTCAGTGCTTCAAGAACCACTACGCACAGACGTATGCAAGACATGGGTTTCAGCTGTCGCATTCCTTGTGTCAAGCCACTCTTGAACAACAGACAGCGTCTCGCCTGAGCTAAAGACAAAAAGGACCGGACTGCTGCTGAGTGGTCCAAAGTTATGTTCTCTGATGAAAGTAAATTTTGCATTTCCCTTGGAAATCAGGGTCCCAGAGTCTGGAGGAAGAGAGGAGAGGCACAGAACTAATGCTGCTTGAGGTCCAGTGTAAAGTTTCCACAGTCAGTGATGGTTTGGGGTGCCATGTCATCTGCTGGTGTTGGTCCACTGTGTTTTCTGAGGTCCAAGGTCATCACAGCTGTATACCAGGAAGTTTTAGAGCACTTCATGCTTCCTGCTGCTGACCAACTTTATGGAGATGCAGATTTCATTTTCCAACAGGATCAAGCACCTGCACACAGTGCCAAAGCTACCAGTACTCTGGTTTAGCGGGCCATGGTATCCCCAGTGAAACGACTGGGCCAGCAAACTCGCTTGATCTAACCCCATAGAAAATCTATGGGGTATTGCAAGAGTGAAGATGCATATGGCAGACCCAACAATGCAGAGAAGAGCTGAAGGCCACTATCAGAGCAACCTGGGCTCTCATAACAAGTGAGCAGTGCCACAGACTGATCGACTCCATGCCACGCCGCACTGCTGCAGTAATTCAGGCAAAAGGAGCCCCAACTAAGTATTGCGTGCTGTACATGCTCATACTTTTCATGTTCATACTTTTTCAGTTGGCCAAGATTTCTAAAAATCCTTTCTTTGTATTGGTCTTAAGTAATATTCTAATTTTCTGAGATACTGAATTTGGGGTTTTCATTAGTTGTTAGTTGGTAATCATCGTAAATTAAAAGAAGAAACACTTGAAATATATCAGTCTGTGTGGAATGAATGTATACATTATACAAGTTTCACTTTTTGAACGGAATTAGTGAAATAAATCAACTTTTTGATGATATTCTAATTATATGACCAGCACCTGTATGTATGTATATATATATATATATATATGTATATGTGTGTGTATATATACACATATATATATATATATATTATGTTAACAGAAACTTTTATTTTGGATGCGATTGATCGCGATTAATCGTTTGACAGCACTACTAAGCAACTAGTTAATAGTGAGAATTTGTCCCTAAACTAAAGTGTTGCCCTTCATTGGCTTAATCATTTTAATGCATTTGAATTAGTCAAACGATTAATTGCATCCAAAATAAAAGTTTTTGTTTATATAATATATGTGTGCGTACTGTGTGTATATGTATATACATGTATATTTATTATGTATATATAAATGCACACACATGCATGTCTATATTTAAGAAAAATATGTTATGTTTATAGATTTAATATATTTATATTAAATATAAATATTAAACTTTACTAGTTTGGCCTTTAAAATTGTCCAGATGGCTTTCACTCAGCTCCATTCTGACCCACTGTTTGTATCTGTGTGCTTTTTTCCTTTTCTGCTCAGATTTTGAGTCATCACTGATGACTGTTTCCCTCGTGCCCATCCATGAGTGGTAGCACCACTAATACTGGTTTCATGCGCCATGTCTGTCTCTCATGAGTCTTTTAGTCACTTGCAGATGAAAAGGTCTTAGAAAGGTTCAGGCTCTGCAGGCAGACTGGCCTTCCACCAGCTCTCTAATTGGGTCATGTCAGCACGCCTCACATCCTCTCTGCCGTGAAATTAGTAGTGACTCTTTCCATAGCTGCAAGCTATGCACCTTTGAAGACCTCAGAGTGCAAGGAACCCCCAAACATCCACAACGACGCTCCAGAGTGCCAAAGCACATCATCTGTAGTGGCTTTTGCTGGCTACCCAAATGAACCCAACCCTCAGAGCTCACAGCTTATCAGCACAAGAGGGAGGGACTGTCCGTTATAAGTTATAGATGTATAGGAAGGTGCAGTTTTGACTGGTACATTAGAGATAAGACTTAAAGAAAACAATACAGAGGCTTTTGCTTTTAATTTACCCTCCTCCTGGCCTCTGTCTGTTTCTTTGGGTCTGGCCAGGCCCAGATGCCCGGGGCACCCAGCAGGTTCCTGAGGGCTGAGAGGAAAACTGGCAGTTTCCAGCCAAGGAAGTGTAAGGATGAGGGGTGTTGTGGACCTAGAGAGGAAAGGAGATAAAGGAGGGAGTATGTTCAAGAAATGGACAGAGAAAGGAAGGACTGAAAAGGAGTGCCAAAGATTAGGGGTCACTCTTTGCCTTTTTGTTTGCACAGCAGCCTGACACAATAATGTTTCTTCCTGCTTTGAGGTGGCTGGATATACTGCTATCACATAGCACAATAGCATCCATCACAGATGATGTGAACATCTCTCACACAAGGCTCCAGACTAACCTGGTGCCAGCAAGTTCTGCAAAAGGAGGTAGTAGTGAGGGCGCGATGGGCATATAAAATGAAAAATTATTTTTAAAAAAATTAATATATAGCAATATTTGGACAGGAAAAATTTTCTCTAGTTACTAAGGTGTTTCACACGCATACTTTTAACTTTATAATTTTCTCACACACCCTCTGCTAATCTTTTTCAAAAATGTTTTTTTCCGCCTGAGAAAACACATTTTACTTTTTGTTTATTTATTTGTTTGTTTGTTTTACAATGCTGCTTTTTATTTTTCTTGGTAAATGGCTAAAAAACAAATATATTTTTAGCTGAAGTCCACTGAGAAATGTAATCCTGAAAATAATCATTTTTTTTGTTGTTTTCTATAATTCTTCTGATTTATTTGGGCAATTTTGCCTTTTTGTTGGTAAATTGACTAAAAAAAAAGAATAAATCTTTTTCCTAAAGTGCTCTGAGAAATGTAATCCTCAAAAAAAAAAAATCCTCAAAAAATCCACTTTTTTATATAGTGGTTCTCATTTATTTTTTCTTTTTGCTGATTTTTGTTGGTAAATGCCTACAATTTTTAATCTTTGCCATAGTCCTTTGAAAAAATGTAATCCTCTGTTGTTGTTGTTTTCAAGTTTCTCCTCATTTATTTTGACATTTTTGCCTTTTTTGTTGGCAGATTGTCTAAAATTATATTTTTATTTAAAGTCCTCTAAGGATCCTGAAAACAATCCTTAAAATTATCAAAACAATCATCTGTTTTTTTTCTGTAATGTTTCTCATAATTTATTTTGACATTTTTGCCTTTTTTTTTTTGCTAAAGACCTCTGAGAAATGTAATCCAAAGAGAGCAGTTAGTTAAAAAAAAATGTTGGCATTTGCTCCAGCATAAAAGGAAAATCAAATCAGTAAGTAGAGTCTGATCACGGATTAAGGCTTGTTTGTATTGTACGATTCGCCAGGAAGTACTTGATCCACAATATTTTCTTCCAATTTTCCTGTGCAATTACAGTTCTTGTTTTTGCCATTAGCTTGACATGGTGTAGCCAAAGGCCCTAGTAATCATATTTACAGTCATTTAATCCATGATAAACTTTTTTTCTCAGACATTATTAGTCTGTAGTTTGTTTTTGCCATTAAAGGTGCTCTTTCTGATATTTTTTTCTAGCTCATAAGGAGAGCAGCCCTAGCCTGGTGAAGCAGGGAACACTGGAGCAGAGAGAGGGCCCATGGGGACGTTGGACCACCTGTCATGTGGAGCTTACGCCCTGTGAGCTGCGTCTATACAGCCTGGACAGCAGCGGCAACCAGCAGCTATGTGCCGCCCTCTCACTGTCCCATTGCCAAGGGGTGAGCGCACCGCAGCCGCAGGATGGACGTGTACTCCAGGCCGTCTTCTTTAACAGCACTCGCGTGCAGTTACGCGCACCCTGCCAGTGGGAGGCACTGGAGTGGCGTAGACTCCTCTGGGAGCGTGTCTTGGCTGCCCGTCCAGCTAATCGCAAAGGGGAGCCGGCCCGTGCCAACTCCCCTACCCCTCACGAACCCGATCCAGATGTGGCGACGGTGCCAGCGCCTCGACCCCTGGTACGTCCCACGGCCCTGCCACTGTTCACCCAGCACTGTGCTGATGTTCTTAAGGCTGGTCTTCTGCACCAACTCACCGACCTCAATAACTGCAGGGCCTTCACGTTTGTACTGAGCCGCACTGAGCTGCAGGCCTTCCCGACTGAGGGAAGAGGCCCAGTGTCGGAGCCGGTGTTGAGGTACCTGCTGGCCTCCTGTCTGGCTGTGCAGCGGGATGATGAAGACGGAGACACCAGCTCCCGCTTCCAGGCGGTCTTCCCAGATGATGTGCTGCGTTTGCGGGCAGAGAACGAGTCCAAGGCCCAGGACTGGGTGGAGGCCTTGCGCACAGCAGTGACGGCTCAGCGGCCACAGGGGGAGAATAACCAAGTGGTGATAAGGAGTAAGCCAGCCAGGGAGCGACGGCACAGGGAGGCCCAGAGAGCCAAACGACAGTCTGTCACCACCAGCTTTCTCAGCATCCTCACCTGTCTGGCTGTAGAAAAGGGTCTTACCGCTCAGAGCTTCCGATGTGCAGGTGACCACCTTTTACAATGCACTTTCAACATTTCCTAATATTGTAACAGCTTTTTAGAATTGGGTTCCTAATCAGTAAAATTGTCAGGGTGGAATTCACCAAGATTCAGTTGCCTTTGCTGATTGCACGTTCATTTTATATCCATTGTGGCACAAATATGCCTGCATATTTAGTTAATTAGTCTTGATCACAATGTTCTCTTTTTGGGGCCCAAACGTGACACTAGGTAATCATTTGAGAAATTAAAATCAATTTAAAGACCAATAAATCTACTTAGAAATCTAGATCATTTTACATTAATTAAGGCCAATGTGCAATGTTAACATTGAAAATGCAGTAGACAAATTAAAAAGGTAATCACTTCATAATCACAAATTAAAATTTTTCATATTTTTTTCATTGTTTTTTTAATTCATTTATTTCTCAGTTTCTCAAATGAATATCACATTTTGCCCCTATAATAAGTTCTTTCTTTAATCATGTGATTCGAAACCTTCTGCTCAATGAAATCCAGTGGTCACAAGACACATTTGAGATGCATGCTCATACCAGGTTTAAGCACCACTTGTGGTTGGATTATTCATAACAAATGTATAAACAGGGCTACAAACTTAATATTGGTTCATTGCTCTTAAATTTTAAATTGTAATGTTGAATTTTAGTATGCAGTCATTTTTTTTCTCTCTGATCTGGATTTGTGACATCACAGATTTAAGGCTGCCAGCTTACATTGACTCCTTTAATTTGATCTTTGCCTTTCGAAAAGGCCATGTCTATTTGAACTTCAGCCTTCCTCCAGGAGTCAAATGATTCAACAAAGTTGCTCGGCCCCCAAAGAAATAAATGTTCCACTCACTAAAGAATTGTTTCAAACCAAATGTCACATTTTTCAACACATGCCACATGATCTGATTGCTCAAACAAACAAGCAACCATTATACAAAGACAACCCTCAACATATGTCTGTAATTTGGCGTCTGTCATGTCTCCATTCCAAATACTGTTTAATTATGTTTATGTTGATGTCTTTGGCTTTGGTGTGGTGGCCTTCAAAGACCAGGTAGATATCTGAGCCCTTATAGTTATGTGAGTTTATATATCAGGCTAAGTCTATCACTTTCTTTCTCTGGTGTGAAATTTCCACCCTCTAAGTGGATATGAATGAAACGCTTTCCTGCCCGGTTGTAACAACCAGCTTTTTAATGCAGGACATTTGAAAGCCTCACTGAACAAGGACAGCAGGCACCTGACGATAATTGGCCCATATAAAGCGGAAAAATCCCCTTTTAGAATCAAAGGCTCCCTGGATGCTGCGAACTGTGCGGAAGCTAATTGTTTGATTCGGGGCCACGAAAGAGATTTTTTTGAATGGGACGTGTCGGCCTAAAAAGAACAGAACAGCTGGGTACATCCCTGCGCTCGGAACTCCCTCTCTCTCTCTTTCTCTCTCTCACTGTAGTTTTTATCACCCAAAAAACGTACACTTTTGAGTCTTTCTTTTTATTTTTTTCCCCCAAACAGGTGCTCACACCTTATTTTTCTTTTCTATGTTGATCAGTGCTGTATTGCTTTTGTATTGCATTTTTACAGATTTTAAAGATGTAAATAGTGAGTGCTTCTAAGGTAGAACTAGACATTAAATAGTCTTCATTTTTTGTTTTCTTTTCTTTAAATTAGACAGTATATTAGTGGTATCTCTCGTAGATGCATCTCTCTCAGACCCGAACCCACATCAAAAATATCATATAAAATAGGCCAATCATAACATGTTGGGGACATATGCCTTAAACATGCTACTGACAACACGTAATATAATTAAGAAATGTGCCTGTGACTCCTGTGTTCTATTGTCTGTTCTATTCTATAGTTGAAGATAAAATTCAAAAATGTGTCTTGTGTGTATGTGCTATAAGAGGACTGGGGTCTAGTGTGAGAGAGAGCAACTCATCCAAATGCAGGGTAGATTCAAAGGACAACGGATCCAGTCTGGACTCAGTGGGTTGATGGTTAAAGTTGGTAGTGACTCTTCAGTATGAGGGGATGCTGAATTTTTGTCTCATTGCTGTTGCAGTCTTTTATTATGGCCTGTTTTGTTCTCTGTCATTTGTTCACTTTGCAATAGCTCTTGGCCCCAGTTTTTCCTGCATCCACAAAAGGTTTTGTCAGCTAACCCAAGTCCAATGTGGGGGTTACTGAAAGGGGTTGTGATGCATTCACATTGCTTAAAGATGACCTGGAGATGCTAAGGAGGGGAAGAAAAACTATTGAAGTGCAATAGAAAAGAAGGAACATTAGTCCCTGCCTTCATTTGAATATGCATATTTCAAACTTATACCATCTGTTGTTTCTGTTAAGATTTTGATTCTTCCTTGTCCCAATGTTTGTGTTAGACGTCTAATGAGATAGCACTTTAAAATCAGCCAGTGTTCCTTCTCTTTTTTTTTTTCTGCAGAACAGGATAGTTCATCCAAAAATGAAAGTTCTGTCATCATTTACTCACCTTCAAGTTGTTCAAAACCTGTGTGAGTGTCCTTGTTCTGATTAACATAAAGGAATACATTTTAGTGAATATGGGTAACCAAACACCATGGGGAAAATAAAAAATGATGGATGTCAGTGTGGACCAGACACTGTTTGGTTCCCAACATTCTTCAAAACATCTTCTTTCGTGTTCTTACAGTTTTGGAAAAAGTTGAGAGTGAGTAAATTATGACAGAATTTTAATTTTTGGGTGGACTGTTCCTTTAGTGGTCAAACTAGAGGTGTAAAAATTTCTGATAGTATGATTACGATTCTTTGATTCTTTCACCATTGCATTGCATCAGAAAAATCTGAAATTCAATCATGATTCGATCCAGTCTAATCCAGTCCATTTGAATAATTTCTAATTATTTCCAAAAGTGTGCTGCCAAATATTTTATTTCATTATATTTAATAGATTCACTTTATTATTTTTTTTTTTTTATTCATTCAGTAGTTACATTTTGTTTGGTTTGGGTTGGTTTGAACTGGATCCCAGTTGTCCAGTTCACTCTAGATCATCCTCTCATCAAAACACTGCTAATCAACACTTAATGAGCAAACTTTATTCAAATCATTAGGTCGACAGAATAACAGACCTTTGTTTAAGAGGGTCATGCATGCCATCCATTTGAAGCATAAGCAGAGACCATCCTCTTTCCTCCTCTCTCAAACACGCGCGCACACACACACACACACACACACACATATACATATACATACACCCATTTTCTCAAGCCAAATCACATAGTTTGCTTGAACCTAGCTTGGGCTTTTTTCCACACACTTCTACTAAAGTACCCTGTAGAGCATACAAGGACAGCAGATCAAATGGGAAGATCCAGCTGTAGGTGGGAAAAGAGGGAGTGTAGGGTCAGGTGGAGAGAATGGGGTCCAAGGGACTGCTGTTTACATCAAAAAGATGTTCACTGCATCTGTCTCAAGCAAACACATGTGTGAACACACTTACGCACGCACAACCTTATGCCATCTTTTTTTGAAGTGGATGTCAGCTTGAATAGGGGACATCAAAGCTGGGGCCTTGTCGTCTTTCACGCTTATGGAGCCACAAAGCCCCACCCTGGGGTTCTTGTCCCGTGGAACTAGGCAGGCTGCTTGAAAGTGGCGCGAGTCGTAGCCTTTGCAGCAAGAAAACAGAGAGACCTTCTCGCACTGAAGGACCGAACACCTCCTCCGGAGCTGTAACGTCTATTCTACTAGAAAAACATTGTCAAAGTGGCACCTCAGAGCGCCCCGCTTCACCTTTCTTTTTCCTGCAAATAGTTGCCGTTTTAGGGCAACAGGGTGCTGCTGAAAATGAAAGAGGGGAATCTTGCAGACAGTCTCGGAGTGAACACATCAAACGCCTCTTGTTTGGCACAGTTCCCTGTCTTTCCCACAGTCCCAGGTTGGCCCCACTTTTTGTGCAAGGAACATGCCGTTCCCCTGCACTTATGCTTGGCTATGAGATTGGGAAATGTTGAGAAACATATTCAGTTGTAATTGAGTGAGCTCAGTAGAATTCAGTTGGCTCAGAGTGGTTTGATGTCCACAGACATCATTGTACCCTCATCTTGAGGATATTTTCTGTGCTGTCTTTGTCTGGCTGTGATGTGCAAACTTGCACCTTGTGTGTTTGAACGTATGTGGGAACTCATGCATGGGGCTGTGCTTTACTGGCACAGGCTGTGATGTCCACAATACACAGAACCTGCGGTTTCCAAGTGGCCAACTCCTTCCCAGAAGTGACATGCTCTCTGGCCACTGTCCAGAAGCTCTCTAGCCCAACAGGCTTGATGGAAATGTATCAGAAGTTTGCTAGAAAGCGCGTTCATATCATCTTGTTCTGTGGCTCTTTCATACATAATTGTTTTGGCGCTATGTTTACGTGCAATTAAAACATGCATTAAAAGTTCATTTTAAGTAGGACTAATGTGATAATGTCACATTAATGATTTCATTGTGATATTTGAAATATAGTGAGATTATAAATTGGTCAAACAGACCTAGGCTTCCAATGTCATTTGCTTTCAGTTATTTTGCATGTTTAAAAAAAGTCTGTTATATTGCTTTATATTGCAAACTGGTGTTTATCATGTTATTTTATTGAATAACCATAATCATAAACAGGTTTGTAGCGTAAATAGTTTTAATGTTTACTTGAATATTCTTCTAGTTATTTACCTACAGCGGCTAATGAATCGGAAGTCTTACATATTCAAAGAAAAGCAGGCTACAACTGGTTCCGAAAGACAGAGATTATGCACAGTGTGTTATTTTGTCCTTTAAAAATCAGTTTTACCGGCGCCATTAGCCTAGTGGGCAATGCGCCGACATACGGGCATCCCGAGTTCGAATCCCAGCTCGAGGACCTTTCCCAGTCTCTCTCCCATTTCGCTTCCTGTCTCCTATACATTGTCCTATCATTAAAAACAAACAAACAAACAAAAAAACAGTTTTACGCATTGTATCATGATGATGAAGACTGTAGCTCATCTACTAACTAAAATTTTAACTTTTGTCCATTCTCTTTTTCATTCCAGAGTATAAGACATATGTGAGCTGTTAGCTGCTGATTCTTCCGTGATATAAAACGTGATATTTCTTATACAGAAACTATGCTTTGGAAGCCAACTGAATGCATACAAACATTGCCGTCAAGTTTTTGAGTCAGTGTTTCTCCTTTTGCACAATTTTTGTTTTTCTTTTGCTGAAAAGCACAGCCTCAACTAGCTCTCTCTTAATAACAGTCTCCGTAGCATGAGCGCTATACAACGATGTACTATTTTTGGAAAAGGGTGGTATTTGTGGGTTTATGCTCTGCATGTATGCTGATTACAGGGCAGCTCTGACACACGACACCCTGCTGCATGGTCTGTGGTTCAGCCCAAATATCAGGCACCCATCAGCTGTGGCATGGGGGACACCACCTCTGACTTTTTATAGTCTGGGGTCCCTGCCCCTAAAAACCTCAAGTTTACATTGGCAGCACAGTGCAGCGCATGATGTTAGCGCCTAACCTCAGATAGAACAACCCATTACGTATTGGTTTGGAAATGGAATAGAGTGAATTTTCTTTTCTTGGTCCAAAATGGCAGTATTGCTTGGCGACGTATTGTACAAGAGTCTTGTTCACAAAATAACATTTGCCCAGTTTTTAAAAAAAATGTATTTTATTATGCATCCAAAACAGCAAAAAAAATTACAGTTCTCCTATAAAATTTCTTAGGCCAAGCATAATGTTAAAGGGAACCTATTATGCCCCTTTTTACAAGATACAAAATGTCTCTGATGTCCCCACAGCGCATATGTGAAATTTTAGCTCAGAATACCCCACAGATAAATTTTTATAGCTTGTTAAAATTACCACTTTTAGGGTATGAACATAACGCGCTGTTTTCAGTATGTTGCTTTAAATGCAAATGAGCTGTTGCTCCCGCAGAAGAGGGCGGAGCTTCAAGAGCTCCAGCTCCGCATTAGCAGTGCTAGCCTTTACAAATAAACATTCCCCTATAAGTACAAGCCTGTTATCTTTACAGAAAACTACTCGGGTTCAAAGTCAGTCATCTGATTATACCGTGCATAATAAATTCGTGTTTATGAATTACACAGACAGGGAGCACGGCGGGATAAAAAATAACAACATAGCTGGTCTCATGCTATTACATACTTATAAGTCCCACTTCTGATTATGAGCTCGATAACTACAAGCGATCGACTCACATTGCTTTCATATGCAAATTTTAACTACCACATTCCTATTCATGATCATTCTGGCAGCACTTGAAGGCAGCATCAGTGAAAACACACAGAGACAATGATAGCTTTAGCAATTAGCCTTACAGAGTGCCAAGAAGCTCTTTCAGAAAGGCAATTTGGAAAACAAACGCATGATACTTTGTCTGGAGCTGACGTTCGTGCACGAAGCGTTGGTATTGATTCCTAAACATTTCGGGGACGTTACCAATTTTTTCCAGGATATTTCCTTCGAAAATTAAATTTAACCACACTGTCCTCGGCTCAGATGAGAGGAGATTATGGCGACTCCTGTGTTCATTAGTGCATCCCAAAACACAACACTTGTAAAGCCTCTTTGGTGCTGACAGTGTATATATCTCCAGTAATGGGGGACTGCAGCATCTCACTTAGGGCTGTGTTTATGCTAACAGGGCAGAGAGCATCACAAATGGGTGGGACTTTTTCCCCTCGGTGACATGAACAGAGGGAGAATCTGAAACAGCTCGTTTGGAGAGACTGTTCATGATTTATTGGTTTTATAAAAAAAATGAGTTGGTGGATTTTTAACATTTATAGGCTGGTTGTTTTCACACACTGCAGCCATACAACTGTGTTCAAACACCTTATAAAAGTAATTTTTAAAGGGGAATAGGTCCCCTTTAATGTCATCATCAAATTACACAGTTATATACAGTATATTCTATAAAAAACAAACTGTCTAATCTTACTGACCACAAACATTTGAACGGTAGTTTACACATTACTTTTGTATGAATTACTTCAGTTATTTTGTGGTTTCCAAACTGTAATTTGTATGGAAAGAACAGTTTGAACATTCTGCTAAACATCTCCTTTTGAACTGCACAAATGAGAGAACATTACAGAAATAGAATGCATGAGGCTGAGTACATGATGACAGAGCTGTCATTTATGGGTGAACTAACTGTTTTGAATCTGATGGTAAATGGTGTAATTTTGCTTACATTCAAGGATGCACGTACATCATCGCTGTTTTCGGCTTGGCCCTTTTCAGCCAACTAACAATACATCAAAAATAGACCTACAGCGTTGCCTGTAAACACTGTAATCAGTGTCTCCCTCTACAGATATTTGTAGCGATAACATTCTGCGTCCCTCTTTTGGAGACTGTGTTTTCTGACTTGTTTTTGTCCTCCCTATCCTACCTCCCATCTTATCCACATTTCTTCTTCTCCCTATGAAGTGTATAGCTGCCGCTACGCTCCATCGAAAAGATTGTACAAG
>JAFVLL020014079.1:0-25000 GCA_021397915.2 Tor tambroides | reverse complement strand
GAGAAAAGAGTAAAATCAACATACAGTCTCTTGCTTATGTGCTTGCCACCCTCTGATTACTGTGGCCAGATCTGGTTCTGTTTTGTTCGACAACAAGCCCCATATCGCCTGGTTACCACCGCTGTAAACACTTATATGTATTTACCCTGAGAAAGGACAAAAGATACAGACTTGGAGCTCTGCCATGAGCAGAGATGAATTTATGCTTGAGGAGATAGAAAGCCGAAAGATAGACTTTCACCATAACCAGAAGTAAATGAACACCCGGAGAGACCCAGGTTTCTTTTCACACACCGTCCTGACTTGAACAAGCTTGACAAAGGCAGGCAAATCAGCATAACAACTCATCCGCAGGGATTAAGTTAGGATTTCATCTTGTCGTACAGAAGATAGCACAGTAGACCATGGAATCTTGTCAATGCAATATCCTTTCTTTGTCAGCCTTCCTAAGATGTTCAGTAATACCTTACTTGTTATATCAGATTTGTGGGTATGTAAAGCTTTTGAGCTCTGCGTGGTTTCCAGACTCTTTATTAGGAATACATACCTCTCTAAGGCTGCAGATCTGTCAGGTGTGATCTGTAAACACTTCAGTGGAAAACTCTTTATTATTAATATAAAGAATTTATTTTTATTTTTTTAATTAAAAAAAAAAATCTGGTTTAGGATTACTCTTATTAATTCAGATTCTTTAAAATTCCCATCAAGGATTCCTTTAGTACTTTTAAGTACTAAATTTGAAGAAATATTTAGAGGGGAAATTCAATTCCATTGAATTATGAGAATTTCAATAACAAATACATTTAAAGCAAATTTTGAAAAAACTGTCATGTATGCTTCACTAAAGGACAAACTCATAAGAACCATTGGTTCAGGAATCTGACTACAATGTTCACTCTGTTTTTAGATTCACTAAAATGGTTCATGAGAATCATTGTTTTGGGAATCAAACTACTCCTGTCACACTGTATGGTTTTGATTCACTAAAAAGAACCAGCTCTAAAGAGTCATTTGTGTGGGAACGAGTTGGACTACACTGGTTGAGCTGTGTGATTTTGATTCACTGAAAAGGTCTTATAAAAGTAATTTGTTCAGTATTCAAACTTCAGTAAAACTACACACTTTGTGCTATGGATTTTGTAGTGTTGTTTTCATTTGTTTGCTTTTTTTTAATCAAAATTGGTCTTTCTCTAATTTTGAGAACACGTTCAAATTCTCACACCTCTGAGAACCATGAAACATGGTCAAGGCAGCACATTTAAACTCAATCTTTGGGTTTTAATGCATATATTTCTTAAACCTCAAACAACGTGTGACAGCTCCTGATAAAGTATCATTTTTGACGTACCTTACGTCAAACACATAACAAAGCAGCTGTCATCAGCTCTATTTGTACTAATGACACCTGCTGCAACTCTTGCCTATTGACCCTTAAGCTTTCCATAAACAAATGAAAAGAGATTTCATCCCCAGCTTAGTAAACATCCCACCCCCTGCCTCCATGCCTCAGTTTAGACTTAGATTAGCACCGTAACGATGGCTTGGCCTAATGAGGCCTGAGGGTCGAGCTGTGAATGGGGCTGTCTGGAGTACCGCCATACTTCTCTTCAGCCAGCAATGAGATTATGGCAGTGAATGAGAAAAATGGAGATCCATCACAATCCCCAAAGCTGAAAATTGAGGTGATGTCCAATGATGCACACATCCATGTGGGCCACATGCATCAACACAAACTATTTTAAATCATATGTGACTTTGTATATATAATATAATAGCTACATTTACTTCAAAATGCCCCTATTATAGCTCAAAACTACCCAGCATACTTTCCTCCCATGTCATAATGCCATAAATTCTCTCTCTCCTGTCTCTTAGCTGTGTTTGTGGCCTGTAAGCCTGTCTCTAATTGCCAACATCTGTCTGACGGGTTGCTAATGATGGACCCAAGCCACTGAGGTAGCGGAGTGGATGAACTATTAGTGGGCAGGAGTAAAGATACATTGGTTTCCAGTGCCAGACTACTTAATCGATCCAATTTTCCAGCCTTTTGTGGTTAAAAAAGACTAAATCCTATAGCTATAGTGTGTCTACACCAATAGCGTTGTGTCTGAATGAATTGATTTTTTGCATCTCCAATGAGGATCATTTCATTAGAGGGATTCATCTGATCTGTTTGCTTAGTTGTCAGTGGATATTATGGACTAACTAGTGGTGTGGTAAAAGATGAGACCGATAACTGCCATTTCCCTCTCGTAACCACATATCCTCTCCTACTCGTCATCTCAGAGTATGCCTGTTGCTTTCCCTGTCCCCTCTTTTCTGGATAATTCTGTGGGCCCTTGAGTTTGTAATGTGAGCAGGCGTGGGTGAATGAGAGAGGGAAAGAGCGAGTGTAGGCTCATGGGAGGAGAGAGGTGAAGAGGGCCATAATAGCTAGCCAGATGGAGAGAGAGAGACAGAGCCGCCCCACTTCACCCATAATAAGGGGTAGTGCTTTTAAATGCCTATTTTACAGCCTTTTTCCAATTCAATTGAATTAACCCCTATTTCCAAGCAATTTGCACCCATGTTGTCATGGTTACAGAGGCGGGATGATGGGATACTAGCGTTCCACCTGAAATGGATCTGTATGTATATGTGTGCAGGCTAATGCAGTTATATTTTTTTTACAGATATGTGCAGGCTCAGTTATGATTTGAGGTAATATGCATATGCTTTTCATTCTAATGTGATTTTTCTTGCTGTTTCTGCAGGATCTTTCCGAGAGAATACCTGCTACAGCATGTGCACCTCTACTCATTGGCAGACCTGCAGCAGGTAATTTTATCTCTTTCCTCTCCATCTCAATTTTTCTTTATACACTTACACATGTAAGTAGGCTCACACGCATCTTTCTCATGCTTATTTCATGCTATGTGGGAAAACTATGAAATTCTGCTGAGTGGAGTAAAATTCTGTAAACTATGTTACCAGCTTAGTTGAGAGTGCTTAAATTAACAAAGATTTCATAAGCAAATATGTAGGATGTAGTAGAATGTTGAAGGATTTCAAACTCAAAAACAAAAAGTATTAAAATGAACTGTCATTGCAATAGATACAACATATCAATCCAAATGGCACTGACAAGCAAATTATGCCTTTTTTTTTTTCCTTGTGTGAAGTGATTTCTCATTAATTTCACATCACAGAGGTGTCCTCCTAGCATAGTAACCACAGATATTCAGCACTGTAACAATAAATATGATGTAATAATATTTTAGATCGTCTAAGGTTTTTCTTTTTTTTTTTTTGAAAGAAATAAATTCATTCAGCGAGGATGCAATAAATTGATCGGTAAAAAAGGTAAAAGTGGTAACATTTACTTTTTTTTTTTTTTTTTTCAAATAACCCAAGAAAGTATTATGGATTTCACAAACATATTAAGCAACACTGTTTTCAATAATAGGAAGTGTTTCTTGAGTACCAAATCAGGATATTACACTCTAAAAAAAAAAAATGATGCTATATAGCACTAAAAGTGGTTCTTTGGCTCGTAATCATAGGGGAACCACTTTTGGTGCTGTATAGCACCAAATCTTGGTTCTTCACCGGTTCTTTGGCATGACTGAGGGGCTATATAGCACCGCTACCATATACAGAACCTGTTAAGCTCCTGTATGGTTCTTCAGCGGTTCTTCAGTGGTTCTTTGGGGTGATCAAGGTGCTATATAGCACCACTGCTGTACATAGAACCTGTTAAGCCCCTTTAAAGGTTCTTTACGAGCCAAAGAACCACTGTTGGTGCTGTTTAGCACCATTTTTGTTGAAGAAATACAATGCAATATGGCACCTCTTATGGTTCTACATAGCACCATTTGACAAAGAAGCTGTATAGCACCTTTAAAGATATGGTGCTATATAGCACCAAAAGTGGTTCCCCTATGATTACGAGCCAAGAACCATTTTAGTGCTGTATAGCACCATTTTTTTTTTTTTTTTTTTTTTAGAGTGTAGGGTTATTTATAATGGGTCATATGACACTTAAGAGTGGAGTAATGGCTCCTGAAAATTCAGCTTTATCATCACAGAAATAAATTACATTGTAAAATTATTTACAGTATTTTTAATTAAATATATGCAGTCTTGGTGGGAATAAGAGACTTCTTTCAAAAAAAACAAAAACAAATTTCATTTAAAACAATATATATATATATATATATATGTATATATATTTATAATTTATTTATTTATTTTTGTGCTTGACAAAATAAAATAAATGCTTGACATTCATACATTTTTGTGTGGCTGATGTGTTAACATCTTTTTCTGGGCCACTGTATGTTCACATTCCTCCTCTTCCCACCTGATTCTTATAAAAGACTTCATCGCATTCACACACACACACACACACACACACACACACACACACACACACACACACACACCTGTAGCACACGTCATCACCATGCGGAGAGTCTGTTCAGTGTCATCTGGCAGTGGGAGTTGAGAGGCTGTGAGAGTGAACTGTGTTTTTCACACCCTTCCTCTCGCAACCCTGACGCTCACAGAGTCACCGTACATCTGTGTGCAGCCTCAGTGTCAATGACACATTAACCTTCTGCTTTTCACTTTCTGTTGTCAGTCCATCTGTAATATGGTTAACAGGATTTCTGCAGGTCTCAAAAAGGTCCTGAAAATTTTCCCTTCCACAAATGAAGGTCTTAAATCTAAACAGAAAGTCTTAAATTCATAAAATCGTGCCATTAAATGTTGCATGCACTACAAAAGAATGCTTTTGTTAGTATTTTTGTCTTGTTTTCCAATACAAATATCTAAACAACTTTAAATCAAGATACATTTACTTGAGATACAGATACATGTTTTTTGCAACTTTATGCTTTAAAATAAGAACAAGCATCTTTCAGTGACGTATGAAAACTTGTTTTCTATTTGATTTAAGTTGATTTCTCAGAGCCCACTGGAAGATATTTGTCCTTTTTTATAATCATAAGTTCACTTTATTTTGATAACTTTTCACAGAAAACAACTTAATTTGATCTTCATTTGCACTGAAAAACAAAACAAAAGTACTTAGAAGGATCAGTTTTGTGCCGTGTGATCAGAAGGTACAGTAAGTTTTTTGTGAAATTAATTAAAAAGTAATGGAGATCGGTTGGAAGTTGTGCTGCAATACAACTCAATGTGTTCTCATTAGATATTTATATTTAGAGAACATATTGACATATTGTGTTCCCTTTAATTTATTCCTTAATTTTTCTTTAATTGGTCTTAAGAAGCCTTAAATTTACTTTCATAAAACTTGCAGCTCACACTTTGATCAATGTACATGCTTGCACGCTTGAAATAACCATATATCAAGAATATAGGAAACTGTGCTCTCATATATCTCTCTCTCCTTTCCTCAGCCCCCCTGTTATCATGCCTGAATTTTTGTCACTCCTCTGTTTCTTAGGAATGACCCTTGCCCTTATTTTTCTGTTGCTCTCAGAACATCTGTTCTCCTGTCCCACATCCCCTCTCCCTTCTGTCTCCTGGTGGGAGGCTGGAGTCCCTCTCCACCCCACGTTCCCCCCACCCTGCTAACTAATTACTGCCATTCAGGAGCAACAGGCAGAAAAACAAAGCGTGACAGTCCTGCCTCTGCTTCCATTCCATTCTATTCTTCCCTGACATCCCATTGCCTGACACTACCTCCCTGACCTTTTTTTTAACATCTTTTACATTCTACATGTCAATTGCAGCTTGTCTTTTTAAATTTTTTTTATTAATTTATAGTGAATTTAATTTATTCATTTATTGTTAATTAATTCAGTTGCTAAATAAAGAAATGTTTAAATATTTATGCATTTAAGAATTTTTATTTTTGCCACAAAACAAAGCAGTCTCTTTAAACCTCTAACACTAAGTAAGATGAATTGCAATAGGGATGCTTTCTCTCTCTTTTTCCCAAGGCTCTGATGAACAGTCTTGCTCAGTTTTGGGTCTGTGGGTCTTAAAACAGAGT
The DNA here is from genome assembly GCA_021397915.2 of Tor tambroides. Lineage (NCBI taxonomy): Eukaryota > Metazoa > Chordata > Actinopteri > Cypriniformes > Cyprinidae > Tor > Tor tambroides. Next base: position 18,996 of record JAFVLL020014079.1, on the reverse strand, counting down.
ACAGTGTTACAAACACATCTGGGTGTCAAAAAATGCATAATAATTCCTGTTTTATCCAGTTTATTTTAAACCAGTTATCTTTGTCACAACAATTTGGCTCGTACTTGCATCTTTGAAGTGAAACAGCACGGTTCTTTGTGGTTCTTAAACACTCTCTGTACTGTTAGTACTTTGTCCCTCTTCTTGTGTACTTCTTATTCATGGCGTTCGCCGCAAGGCCTTTATGCTCTCTCCCCCACTGCCTCTGTAAGGCCCAAATTTGAGGCATTTCCCATTCACGTCACATTACTTTCTCTTTCAGCTTCTTAATTGGCTTACCTTATTAAGGAGCCATTTTCTTTTAGTGTTGCTACTTAATGCCGGTTCCTCCGCAGCTCTGGAATGCTCGCCCTCCATGTCGAGGTCACTGAATGCTGAACTATCTCCAGCAAGACTCCAAACACTATAGAGGAAAACCAAATGCTCTCCCCATTTAGTTCAAACAATTAACACAGAGTTTTGGGCAGTCTTCTTTTTTTAAAAAAATGACCCCTTTGACCATATTTGTTTGCCCAGAAGCCCGTTTTGTTTGGCCACTGCCTTTTGTTTGATATCTCCACTGGAAGAGTAAGAAGAGTTAACCAAGTGCACCAACATGGACACAAGTACGAGTGCAATATAAATGCTAATTGTATGTGTTGTACCAAAGACAACAGCATTGGTCTTGCCAACAATATCCACTTAATTGAGCTCAAACGACAACATTCAGGTCCTCAGAAGTTACATATGGGAATCTGATGAGAAACATCAGCTTTCAGTATATATATATATATATATATATATATATATATATTTTTAGACGTATTGTCAAGTATGGTGACCGAAATTGGTGCTCTGCGTTTAACCCATCCAAGTGCACACACACAACAGTGAGTAGTGAACAAATGCACACACACACACCGTGAACACACACCCGGAGCAGTGGGCAGCCATTGCTCCAGCGCCCGGGGAGCAATTAGGGGTTCGGTGCCTTGCTCAAGTACATTCACTCAAGTACATTGTACATTCACTCCCCCCACCTACAGTTCCTGCCGACTCGAACTCGCAACCTTTCGATTACGAGTCCGACTCTCTAACCATTAGGCCACGACTTCCCCTATATCCATAAAACCATCATGCAACTGGTCTACCGTGACCAATACATTCACATGGTCCACGTATATGATGAAACTTCATGCCGTTTCTCTTGTGCCCACTTCACACGAGACCCTGGCAGGCCGTCTCTCTCTCTCACATCCTCTCACACACTGGTTGTAATCCTGTTTTGCGAGGCCCTGGCAGGGAGGGTGTTATCCAAACAGAGCTCACACTCTTTTTATCTGTCTAATCTGGGCCCTTTCTCTGCCGTTTAATGGAGCGGGCGATGACATTAGGGCCAGGGCTGAGGAGGGGATGAAGAAGTAGGCGCTAAACTGTGGTTTTAGGGGATTAAGCAGCTAACGACAAAGCACATGCAAGACAGGAGCAAAAGGTGGGGGATTTGGGGGGAGTTGATTTGGCAGACGTCACCCATGCCCCCCGCAATAGCCACAAAGATGCTGTTTTTAGTGAGCTACCTGACTTTGAAACATGTTTCTTTTTTTCTGCATAATTTGAATAAAACATTGACTTAAAAATGAACATGAGTTTCAGAATGTTGTAGTATTTGATTTCTACCTTTTTGTTTTAATAAGCACTTTAGCTGCAAGTTTGTGTGAAGGTTTTACACTGATGTGCTGTTAAAGTGCTTGTTAAAGCAAAAGGCAGACATGATCATGTTCTGCAACTGGATTTGAGATGATCTAGAGTGTATCTTCAGTGCTTCAATAGATGAACTGACCATCAGAAGAAATATTTCACTTTTTTTAATTTAATTGTTTAATGACTAATATTTCTTGTTTTATGTTATGTTTTTGTTAAATTTATTTCCAGGTTTAAATGTTATGTAATTATATATTTTTAATTATATCATTTATATAAGTATCTAAATATTTAATGTACACTACTGTTCAAAATAAATGAAGTCTCTTAAGCTCAACAAGGCTGCATTTATTTGTTCAAAATTACAGTAAAAACCGTAATATGGTCAAATATTACAATTTAAAAGAATTCTTCTATTTTAATATGTATTATAATGTAATTTATTCCTGCAATGGCAAAGCTGGATTTTCAGCAGCCGTTACTCTAGTCTTCAGTGTCACATGATACTTCAGAAATCAGTGCTCAAGAAACATCTCATTATTAAATCTGAAAACATTTAACATTAACATTGTTGTTAAAACATGGTGCATTTTTTTTGTTATGATTCATTGATGAATAGAAAGTTCAAAAGAATGGTATTTATTTGAAATGAGAATCTTTTGTAACATTATAAATGATTTTACTGTCACTTTTGATCAATTTAATGCATAGTGAACTGTAATGTATATTATAAAAGGTTACATTTATTAATACTGTCAATGTATAGTAATATTGTAGGTGTTATTTATTAGATTAGATACGATTCAACTTTATTGTCATTGTGCAAAGTACAAATACAGAGTCAATGAAATGCGGTTTGCATCTAACCAGAAGTGCAAAAAGCAATATGTTTATAAATAAATATAAGTATATACATGTATATTTGTGTGCATATACAATAAGATTTTTATTGAGTGGAAAGTTTGAGGTACTGAAGCAGAGACCAGCTTGGTGCAAGTGTTTGTAAATACAAGGTGCAAAAAGAGAGGCATAAACTCAGTAGATGCATTATACAGAATAAGTATAAAACACTTATGTATATATGATACATATATATGGTTTACAGTGCAAATGGTATTATTAGGTCGAAATGCAAAGGAATGTGCAAAACCTATCCTACTATTAACTGACCTCCCTGAGTTTTAATTACTGTAACTCATTTTAATCAGTTGAACCTGTAGCTGTTCATGCATAAATTCACACTTTCACTACTTTGTCAGTAACTCTCTTTAACAGCCCTCTAGCTCTTCACAGTCCCTCCCCATCAAGCCTGGTACAAGCGTACTCGCTGTTTCGCTCACCGCGCCTGCTAAATTATTGAAATGTTTAATTACTCCCTCTGTCAGCATTGATCAAGGGGAGTATTTATCATCTTTATCAAAGGACGGCAAGTGTGCTCACCCCGCCGCTTTGATTGGTGGCTTGCAGCGTTTCCTTAATAGCTTGCTATATTACTCCTCCACATGGGAAAAGGCAGGGTATTGCCTTCATGCTTCTGTCAGCCCGGTCAGAGAAAAACAGGGGTGTCTGAACTGAAAGCTACTTGATGGATGGATGGTTAAGGGCTCTCCTGGTGCCTCTACTGAGAAAGCTTGCCAACATCATCACTTCTGTGTTCGTTGGGCAATGACGGTGGCTGCTTTATTGCAGTGTGGGTCTTTCTGCCTTGAGTCCTTCTGGCTTGTGCAGTGCTTTGGTGGAATGTGAAGGATTTTTTTCTAATAATGAAATGCTGAAAAGGGATATAAAGAAAATATTCTTAAAATGGATTTAAGAATTTTGTTTTGTTCTTTTCTTTTTCTCTATTAATTTGATTTATATTTCTTATTTTTATATCATTTAAATTAAATAATAATTATTATTATTATTATATTCGTTAACATGGTAGGGCTGGGTTTTGTGGCATAAACAATCTCACTATTTTTTAATCTTTTGACTATTTAATATAATTTAAAAATCTTATTTAATATCATATATAAAATAAAAGTTTTTTAAATTATTTAGTGAGTTATGTATTTATTTACAATTAGAGGAACCCTCTGTTTCAACAAAATTAGATCCAGATTGTTTTTTGTTCATAAATCGTATATTGCCATAAAAATCATAGAGTATTTGAAGTTTATCGTACAGTCTTAGAGTGCAATACATAGGACCCTTTAATGTAGAAATGCAAGAAATATACACTGTTTGATGTACAACCCTCCAATATAACCCTACAAACCATGTTTAAGTAACTAAACATGATCCGGCAACTTTGGCCATGGCTGGAGAGTCTAGATTCACTGTTCCCACACAAACCTTCCCCTTTTCAACCCATTCTCCCCGTTCACGCTGCGTATGTGTGTGCGCGTGCGCGTCTTTCGTGGGAGACCGCGGTGGTCCTTCCTTTATTCTTTCTTTTCCCCCGAGCCCTCGCGTCCCACCCTCCCAAGCTCTCCTCTCTGCTCCACTGTCCCCTCTTCTTCTCCTCCATTCTTTGGCTGGCTCCTTGTGGAAGGGCTGAAGAATGCTGGCAGGGCCTTTAATTGGTGTGCTGCAGTGCTGCCAGGTGTAGCCACTTGTCTCTACCCCCTTGGTGAATATGCACTGGAGGTCTAGGCCCCTTCCCCTGTCTCATTCAGCTGCCCACAATACGCCTTCTTCAGCACCCCGCTTTCAAAGACCAGGCCGATTTTTAACTACTCTGGCCGATAAATGGCATTCACATATTATTTTTTGCAAACAGTCTCCCAAAAGGAATTACCCCACCCTCGAGCCGTAGCCAACCCCCCACTCTCGAAGCATTCATTAGTTTTCATGTGGATTCCTGATGTGATGTCTTTTTTTTGTGTGTGTGTGTGTACTTGGCTCCCATTGTAGCATGTTCTTAAGTGTTTGTCCAGTTGCTGAAATTCTCAGATAAACCTCTAACTGTTAACAGGAGGATTACTGTCCATTTGATAATGGAATTTATTTTAGATTTTTGCATGGATATTTTGAACCTGCTCTTCTCTCATAGCTGTTGAACACATTTAGCGAAGCCCATTTCATAGCAGAATCGCTTAGGTCACGTTTTACACTTCCCTAGGTTCCTCCTCCATACTTTTCCATCCTATTTCTCAGCATGTTTAAAGCTTATAGGTTGGCCTGCAAAGTTCCACAGACTTCAGATTATCATCTTTCACAAAGTTCTACACATCCTCTGTTCCTTATGTTTTGGGTGAATTTGCATCAGCTTTTCTGCTAAGTGTAGCACTCAACTTTACACATTTTGCCAATGCAGTCTGTAGAATTTCGAGATTCTGTCTTGTAGGGTGGACAATATACTGGTAGAAATTTGTCAGCTGTTAGAGATTTTGACTATTGTGGTTATCACAGTTACCCTCATGTGATGTTGCAGTGCTGCAGTGTTATGAAAGTTTTAGTTTAAATGTTCAAGTGATTTTAAACCATTCAATCGATTTTAAATTTGTAAATTATAAATACATCTGGAATGTGTGCACAAAAAGCTGCCAGTCATACAGTTTTTTTGCATTACATTTCTGAAGTATTTATTTTGTTAGACCAACATGAAAAATCTAAAGCACTCTTTATATAGTTTGTATTGCTTGTAATTAGTTTCTTTGTTTTTATTTTATTGCTGACTATTTACTTGTCTTCTATATGCTTGATGAATTTAGTAGTATTAGTGTTTGCTTTGAAATCAATATTGTGACATTTCAATTGTATCTAAAATGCTGGCATCATAGCAACCTTATTTCCAGCAAAAATAACTATATTGTGATATATAGTTAACGTGAAATACAGTGACTCGTATTTTAGTCCTATCACCCACCTCTGCGTTCCACTTTTGTAATGTATTTCTCTTTCTTGCAGGTCATAGATGGAAAGCTTGCTCCCTTCCTCTCTAAGGTGATCAAGTTTGCCAGTTCTCACGTCTATAGCTGTAGTCTGTGCCGGGAGAAGGGCTTCATCTGTGAGCTTTGCCACACTGGCCAGGTCATCTATCCCTTCCAGGAGAATGCCACCAAAAGGTGAGACCTGTAGCCACTGTTTCACCTCTAAATGTCTCATGATCTTGAAGGTCTATGAAAGCAGAGATGCTGTATGCAATGGCCCAAGTACAAGTAACTTTTTTTTATTGCTAATTATTCTCAAGGGGATTTTTAGTGGATGCATGAAGTCAGTTTCCCTCAAGGACAAGTGTCTTAGCAGAGAAATCACAGGTGTGCATCAAAGACTTTCTTCATCACTGATGATGATGATGATGATTGTGGTATTGTAATCCCACAGCTCTGTACACTGTAAGTGCCAGTTGTCTGTCAAATGGTCTGCAGCTCATTGCTGATGATTGTCCAGCCCCTGTCTCATGTTAGTCACACCCAGCGGGCGGTGGATTGGGGTGTAATGGTGCAGTGATAGGCCACCCTGTGTAAGGGGACAGTTAATCCCTCGAGCATCTCAGCTTTTTTCAGCATGCTGTGTGTTGTCCGCTTATGGCCTGCAGCTGATAAACCGCTCTCTGGTCTTCATACCATCAGTGTGACTAGAATCTCTCAGACTCTCCAGCGAAGTGGAGTGCAGTTCCCAGAACAGATGCTGCTGTTTAAACTTAGCTACTCACATGGCAGCACTGATAAAACCTCAATAATGATTGGTTAGGGCTGCTACAGTTAAAGTTACTTTATTTCGTATTAAAATGTTTCATATTTTATTGTTTTGTGTGATTTTCTGGTCTGAAAAAGACCCTTGCCATATTTGGACAAAGACCTTTTAAAACAATTTGTACATGCGTGTGTATTTTTATATATATATATATATATATACATATTGTAAACAGTTGTGCTGCTTAATATTTTTTGGAACCTGGGATGCTTTTTTCAGGATTTTTTTGATGAATAGAAAGTTAAAAAGAAGAGTTTTTATTCAAACTAGAAACTTTGCGCTACATTATACACTACTATTCAAAAGTTTGGGGTCAGTAATTTTTTTTTTTTTTTTTTTTTTTTTTTTTTTTTTAAATGAAATTAATACTTTTATTCAGCAAGGATGTGTTAAATGGATAAAAAGTGATAGTAAAAACTTATATTGTTGTCTGTAAGATTTCTATTTTGAATGAATGCTTTTTATTCATCAGAGAGAATACTGAAAAAGGTATCACAGGTTCCAAAAAAATATTAAGCAGCACAATAGTTTCAACACTGATAATAAATCTGCATAATAGAATGCTATCTGAAGGATAATGTGACACTGAAGTCTGGCGTAATGGCTGCTGAAAATTCTGCGCTGTATCACAGAAATAAATTCTGTATTAAATTATATTAAATTAGGAAACCAGTATTAGAAATTTCAATAATATTTCACAATATTTTGTCGTTTTTTCTGTATTTTTAATCAAATAAATGCAGCCATGATGAGCAGAAGAGCCTCCATTAAAAAACATTAAAAATCTTACTGATAAAGTTTATTTAAATGTATATTATTTTGAGCACAACATAGCAAAGGACTGAATGCACGAACAGATTAATTACATGTAATTATATAAATCGAATTACTGTATTACTGTTAGTAGATATTTATTCACTGATAGATCCATTCAGGTCTGTCCATGCAGGCAGTTTGAGTGTGTCTGTTAGTACAGCTGGATCCAGGTGTTGCACTAACTGCTTCACTGTTTAGTTTATCCAGAATTTTCTGGGTGTGTTTGTGTGCTCTTCATGTTGTATCTGTAACAGTACATGCTCAATAGCGTACAAGCGTGTGGTCATAAGAGCAGAAGGTGTCTCCACACCCCACCGTAAATCCATAAATTCCACAAACCACCACCACACCTCTCTGAGGAGCAAGTACACCATAGCCCTTATGGCTTTGGATCCTTACTGTTGGAAAGAGTTATTATTTATAGAGACCAATTTAAAATAGACATCCTGTCAGCTAGTATTATCTTGTTAGTGTGCTTTAGGTTTTATTCATGTTGGGCGTGCTTCAAATTGTAAGACATTTTCAGTTCTAGTAGTCTGTTTAACTCATAGTTCTCTGTAAAGAGGAAATCAAATTAAGAGTTTTTAAAATTTTAATTGAAAAAAGGCCTTTTTAATGCTTTTGTGCAAAGTGTAGACCATTTTCAGGAATAGACCACCAGTAGTACTTCTGGTTAGTATGGCACAACCTCTTGGCCAACAGTGATCTTGGGTTTTAGTCTTGGCTTGGCAGGTCAAAAACTTTAACCACTGAGCTACTACCGCCCATGATGGTGCACAGAAAGAAATTGTTGCTCTTTTGAGGACTGAGGAGCCCTGGAGCTCCTAATTGTTCTAGTAAAGAAGGAGCTTTATATAGACTGGGAACTTTTTTAGCCTGTATTATATACACACACGCACGCACGCACGCACGCACACATACAGTGCTGCTGGAAAGTTTGTGAACCCTTTAGAATTTTCTATATTTCTGAATAAATATGACCCAAAACATAATCAGATTTCTGCACAAGTCCTGAAAGTAGACAAAGAGAACCCAATCAAACAAATGAGACAAAAATATTTTCTTTGTCATTTATTTATTTGAGAAAATGATCCAATATTGCATATCTGTGAGTGGCAAAAGTATGTGAATCTCTTGGATTAGCAGTTAATTTAAAGGTAATTGGAGTCCATCTGTGCAGAGGTGTTTTCAGTCAGTGCAATGACTATCAAATGTCAGTACATGACCTGTTTTATTCAAAGAACAGGGATCTATCAAAGTCTGATCATGTTTGTGGAAGTGAATCGTGTCACGAACAAAGGAGATCACTGAGGACCTCGGAAAAAGAGTTGATGTTGCTCATCAGGCTACAAAAGGTTACAAAAACATCTCTACACAGTTTGGACTCCACAAATCCACATTCAGACAAATTGTGTACAAATGGAGGAAATTCAAGACCACTGTTATCTTCCCGAGAAGTGGTCGACCAACAAAGATCACTCCAAAGCAGAACGTGTAATAGTCTGCGAGGTTGCAAAAGTTCCCAGGGTAACTTCTAAGCAACTAAAGGCCTTTCTCACATTGGCTAATGTTAATGTTCTTGAGCCCACCATCAGGAGAACACTGAGCAATCAGGGTGTGCATGGCAGAGTTGCAAGAAGAAAGCCACTGTTCTCCAAAAAGAAAATAGCTTGCTAAAGATCATGCGGACAAGCCAGAGGACTATTAGAGAAAGGTTTAATGGATGGATGAAACCAAAATAGAACTTATTGGTTTAAATGAGAAGCTATTATGTTCGGAGAAAAGAACATACTGCATTCCAGCTTAAGAATCTTATTCCATCAGTGAAACATGACAACTCCTACATATTATTGTGCAGGACTGATCAGCATTTACAAGAAACTTTACCTTCAGTTACTGCAGCAGAAGGGGGTCACACCAGATACTGAAAGCAAAGATTCACATACTTTTGCAACGCACAGATATGTAACACTGGATCATTTTTCTCAATAAATAAATGACAAAGAAAATATTTTTCTCTCACTTGTTTGGTTGGATTCTCTTTGTCTACTTTCAGGACTTATATGAAAATCTGATTATGTTTTGGGTCATATCTATGCAGAAATATAGAAAATTCTAAAGGGTTCACAAACTTTCAAGCAGATAGATAGATGTGTGTAATACAGGCTAAACAAACTTACTGCATTTATTTGATAAAAATACAGTTAAAACAGTAATCTTGTTAAATATTAATACAATTTAAAATTTGAATATATTTTAAAAAGTTATTTATTCCTGTGATAGCAAAGCTGAATTTTCAGCAGCCATTACCTCAGTCTTTAGTGTCAAATGATTCTCAGAAATCGCTCTAGTATGCTAATTTGGTGCTCAAGAAACATTTCTTATTATTATCAATGTTGAACAATTGCTGCTTAGTTTTTTTTCTTTTGAAACGTATTTATTTATTTATTTGAGAAATTCTTTTTATCAAGGAATGATTAAATTGGTTTCAACAAAATATTAAGCAGCAATTGTTTTCAATATTGATATGTATACATATATATTTGTTGCATATTTGTACTCTGAATGTCATTAGATCTTCTGCCAAAACTTAAGACTGCATGGTCCTTCATGGGAAAAAAGACCATAAAATTCTATATTTTGTATATTAAGAAAATTTAACCATTTATACATTTTACACTTTTTATTTAGTAAGCAATTTTTTTAATTAACCACCAATTGCGATTAACTAACTTAATCCACCAGATGGGGAAATTCAGAGAGGGTCAAAGACTTTTCCACAGCGCTGTTGTGAGTGTCAGTGAATGTTTGTCTCAACCATCAGTGCTCTTGTATGTTTGTGCAGGTGCGAGGGCTGCGGTGCCGTCTTCCATGCCGAGTGTCGGATGCGAGCCCAGCCGTGCCCGCGATGCGTGCGCAGAGAACTGCACAAGAAGCCGGCGTCATTCTGGAAGAGACACGGCCCTCACGACAGCCCTGATGACGAGGTGCTGGACTGCTTTGAGCTGGACACCTGAGACGGTTTACGGCAAGCGGTGCCCGAGCACACTGCACTAATGAAGTCCAAGTGCTGCTGTATCCACTAAGGACAAGATTCCATGCTCTCTTGGTGGAAGTGCTCCATGAAAACTGAGGAACAGAGGCGTTTTTGTTTTTTTACATTCTCCCTCACCTGAGAGAGATAGGCACAGAGACAATAATTCAGCTCCCGAAGAGCAGAGGCTTCATAATGATACCAATTTACCATTCCCTTTCATCTACCAAATGACAGCCAGGGCCAACTGACAAATACAGGCAAACTACACTCACACACTTGCACATAAACACACTCCCACTGACAGATGTAAAATAATGCACTTTCTGGCAGACTCACAATCCAAGAGCGATGATTCAAACCAATTTCTGGACACAAATAGAGCTTCTAATCCATTAATGGTTCGGTGAAAATGAGCGCTGCTGAGATGGGAGTCTGGCCCCTCTGTTAGGTTTCCCTCCACGCTGTAGTTAACCTACTATGCCGAAGATCTGGAGCGCATGAAGGCTGAAGATGAAGATAAAGATCCTTAGAAGAAAAATAGATTTTTTCTGTTACACTTTTGCATTTTTGCACTTTACATTTATGATTTGTCCCCAAGTTTCTGTTTTTTATTATTATTACAAGATCATTGCACTTTCAGTCAGAGCATGTTGCCATATCCGTTTTTATCTCAATGCATTCAGCTTTGGTTTGCGTTGTACTGTGAAGAAGGATTGGTGTCTCGTCCCGTCCAGCTGGAGTTTAAAAAGTTTGACTGTTTATCAACACTCAATGGCACTGCCTATAAGCAGCTGAACCACGTTGTTCTTGCTAACCGCCTGGTCTGTGATTACAAACTACCCTGAGCCACCAAACCCCGAAATTACAGTCTAGAGTTCCAGGGCTTTGTTTAGCATTCATACGTCCTTTTAACAAGAAATGTAAAGCGAACCCGCCGTGGACAAGCTCATAATTCATGTCCATCTAACCTCTGCTTTGGATCCTCGATGCCTCTCTGCGTTCATCCTAAGTTTTCTTGCTACTTGAAATTAGTATTGGCAGTAAAGTCACTTCTTTTGCTGCTTTATTTGACTTCCCATTCTATGGCCAGACCTGTCTTTCTCCAGTTGGACAATATGTGCAAAGTGCACAATAAGACATACAAAAAAATGAAAACCCCTGTTCTAAACGTAGCAAGCTGACTGACATTTTAGGATTTTCACTTGAATCCGTAATATCACTGTTATTTTTTTCCCCCTTCTATAAGCATACAGAAAATAACAGTGGACGTCTCTTCCTGGACACCTCACCAGCAAACTTATGAGCTTCAGATATAAATCACATTCAACATTACTGATATAAAACACTTGCACATTCAAAAACTGGACTTGAAACATTCTGGTTGTTTTGAGATTTAGTTCAATACTGGCCGACAGTGTCACTTATTGAACTCTTTGAGATGGTTCTAGGTCAACTTACATATCATTTGCTTACCGTGTTACATTTCGTTTTAGGAGAAATTGTGTTAATTCCATATGTTTTGCACCAAGAAGTTTACTTCTAAATGAGATTCAGTCTTAGTTTACGTATGGTTGGTGTGTGATAGGACAATGTAGATGGATGGATGGATGGATGATCATGTTAGCTGTTCAGAATATTTTGTTGTATTTATTGAATCCGTTTCTTTTTGCCTGCCTTAAATGAAAGCCAATGCATCGGCCTGTTGATGTTCTTCGATTAGCAAGCTATAGTCACTCAAAAGATATTTCAGTATTTATGAAACTAATCCGAATATCAGGCTATATAATATATCGTAATATAATCACTTAGTGTTTTCTGAAGGCAAAGACCTTTACTTAACTTACTAAAAAATCTCCCCGGAATCTGACGATCGCTTGTTTTCCCATAAGAGAACTCGTCATTTTACTATTTTAAGCTTGAAGTGAGCTAAATGCACCATGTTTTACATGATACTATAAAATATAATGGTGTGTTTGCAATCGGTTTGCTTTGAAAGTTTGATGTATTGTTACATTTTTCGCACTGTTCTTTAAAATCAGGGATTCTTAACACACTGAATAATGGTCATGGAGGGACAAACAAAAAGGGAACTCAGTGGATGTACTTGGTGAATATCTTTTGTTCTTTCAGTACACCGAATTGTTGAAGGTGTAATGGAAGGTTCTTTTTCTGCCCTCAGTTGTATATTTACATATCGGTTTTGTTTCAGAAGTATTTATTGTATTTATATTCTCCACTGTAATTTCTGTATCAGTTTCTGGATTTTCCCTGTGCTTTCTTGTATTCTGCAAACTCTTCATTACAGACAACCTCTTATGCAACTACAAATATTTGTGTTTCAGTACTGGTGCGGGTTCCTTCCAGTTCTTCTTTTCTTTTCTTTTTTTACCACTGTTGCCAATAAAGTAAATTGCTTAACACGTTCTGCTCTTTTTATGCTTCAACACTAATGTTGTCATCTGAATTGATTTTAGGATTTTGCAAAGTAATTTCAATTCTTCACAGATTATTTTCTTGGTCAGAATCCAAGGTGGCTGCAGTGGAACAAATGCATCATGGCCGTGGCTGTGGTTGTGGTGTTCTCTTTTAGGTCCTGGTGCACCGGAGAAGGTCCAAGCACTGACTCATGAGCTAATCCCAAATTAAAAGCCACATGCTTGTATCTGGTTCTGTCGGGAGTTTTACCAATAACCACTGGACCTGTTAGAGACCACAGCATGAGCCTTCTAATTTTTTGCACAGTGGTACCGGCGTATAAACATTTGAAATTCAGTCTAGTGATATCATGATTCTATTGAGAACAGTTACCATGGAGGTATTTTCTTCATCTTCAAGGCATTTTAAATATTTGTCCAAGCTATCCAGTGCTCAACAGTAGGGATGGTCTGGGGGGGGGGATTTTTTCTATAAATTCTGCTGATTTTTCAGTTAATGATATTTAGTTGGATAACATAAATGGGATTTGTTCAAATTGCAAAAATGACTTGTGATGGTCTTAAAGCATCAGTAAGAATGTGTCGTAAACTAAACATTTTTGTTTATTTTCTTTGAAGTAAAGAAAAGAATGTAAAGAAAAAAATATTTAATGACAAATATAACTAGCAAAAATTAAAAAAAATACATTGATAAAATAAAAATGAATAATTTTGTAATTAAAAATCAATATATCCTCATTGCTGAGCCCTGCTATATCTATCCTTTATTTATTCTCATGAAAAATACAGTTTTAGAGTTTTTAGCCAAAATATATATAATTTAGCCATAAATTTTCTCGCCATGAAAATAGCCACAGAAGCTGGCATGGCGTTAAAAACAAACAAACAAACAAACAATATTCTGTTGAAAATAAGATAAACTGTATTTGGACACTTCCCACTTTTTATTCCTATTTTCAATAAATGCAAACATCCATATGTATGGTCTCAGTGGACACCTGTGTGATTTTTTTTTAAATAGATTTTTTATTTTGGTCTCATATTTTATGTCTATACCATATACCTTCCATGTGAATGAAAAAAAGGACCAGACTTGATATTTTTTCACAAACCTTTCCTGATTCTTGTCTGAGTGATGTCTCGCTTTAGCTAATGGCTGGCCACCCCAGACGCTTCCTCCCTGGTTTACTTTTTCAACACTTCCCTCATGTTTTTTTCCTCCTCCCCTGCTTTTTTCTTCTCTTGAAAGAGAACAGTAATTTGTCCTGGCCTTAGAGAGCTCTAAAGCCTTTCTCTGACAGAGAATAATCCACCAGGATCCAACCACTGCCGATGGGCCAGAACATGCCAAGTCTTCCCTCCTTTGTGTGTGTTTTTGTGTGAATGTGCTTGTTCACTAACTCTTAAAGCTGGTTTTCGAGGCCGGGCTTAAAATCGAGGCGTCCCGCTGATCCCAAACTCCATTAGGGTCTTAATGTGTGACAGTTCAATGCTGAAGATGCCTTTAAGATGGGTGTTTTCACACATATCTGGACTTGTCGCATCCTTTTTTGGAACGGTGGAGAATTTTTTGTGTCAAGAGGATGTTTTTAGGGATATGCTGTGATTTTTTTTTTTCGCACACAATGAACAATAGGTGAATTATGGTGAAGTTGTAACTCAAAGAAAGAGAAACAACACTTTAGATGCCTTGTTTATTGACTATCAAAGCAGAATTTTGATCAAATCTTTTTTCGGAAAAATAAAAATAGTAATCGTCCCAAGGGAAATACCTTTTGTAAAAAGATTTCCAGACAAGCTGAACAGTCCATTCTTTTGTCCGTCCATCGTCCTCACAGTACGAGTCTCCCTTCACACCTAACATGAACTGGCTGAAAGGGTGGGAGCGTATATTTGGTAGTTGCGCTCTGCTTATGAGGATAGCTGTTGTTTTAGCAGGACCGTGTGAATGTGTGTGTGTGCTGCGTGTGCACGGTCTGACTCATTTGCCTGTGATTTGTATTGAGGAGGGGGCAAATTGAACCTGAGTGTTGGTCGTGCTTAATTGTCGTCGCCAATTAGTGCATTGTTGAAAGCCACAATGGCTCCACTGTAGCGAGGGGAACGTTTCCTTTGTGCTTCTCCAGTGGCCCACAGGCCAGTCAAGACTCATTTAGGACTCTGACAACAAGGGGCCAGAAATGCCATCAGAAAAAGACAACAAAAGGGCGGTTTAAGGAGAAAAAGACGACGGCAGAATGGAGGCAGGAGGGGTGGAGACAATAGGGACATGGGATGGAGCACCAGGGTCCAGTTTTCGTGAAAAAGGGGTTAGAATGTCTGATTCAACCCTGTGGTTCCCTAACGTCCACCTGCCGCATAAAGACACGAACCCGTGATCAGCACCGAGCAATAACAAGCCTCAACGTCAGCTGTGTTTTCTCAAGTTGTACTTTTTTATGCTTGTAAGTCACACACACGTGTCCATAAATATCAATGTTTAACAATCAAGCTATATACTTCATATGATTTCTTTATATTATATATAAATGTAGAACAGTACATTGTGAGTGCATACATATTATATGGACACTTAAACCACAAATGAAAAATGTATCTTTGCATTAAATAAAATATCAAACACAATCCATTTTTGTAAAAAATTAGGTTTTATCTATATAAAAATACTACAGTTCAAATGTTTGTGGACACAAGTTTTTGAAAAAGACTTATTCTCACCAAAGCTACATTGATTTGATGAAAAAAAAAAACCAACAGAAATACACTCTAAAAAATAAAGGTGTATAAAAGGGTCTTCACAGCAAAGCCATACAAGAACCATTTTTGGTTCCACAAAGAACCATTCAGTCAAAGGTTCTTTAAAGAACCATCTCTTTCTTACATTTTTATAATCTGAAGAACCTTCTTTCGCCACAAAGAACCTTTTGTGAAACCGAAAGGTTCTTCAGATGTTAAAGGTTCTTTATGGAACCATTTAGACAAAAAAGGTTCTTCTATGTTATCGTGACGCACCTTTATTTTTAAGAGTGTATAATGAAATAATATTGCACTTCAAAATAACTGTTTCCCATTGTAATATATTTTCAAATGTAATTTATTCCTGTGATGAAAAAGCTGAATTTTCAACATCCATTACTCCAGTCTTCAGTTTCACAAGATCCTTCAGAAATCCTTCTAATGGTGCTCAAGAAATATTTCTCATTATTATCAATGCTGAAAACAGTTAATACTTAATATTTTTGTGGAAACGCTAATTTTTTTTCAGGATTCTTTGATGAATAGAATGTTGAACATTATTTATTTATTTGTTTGTTTGTTTATATGTTCGTTCATTTATTTATGTATTTATTTATTGTAACAGTATAAAAGTCTTTACCACCATTTTTATCAATCTGATCAATAAAAGTATTTATAATAAGTATAATAATTATAAACATTGTTTGTAAGTATCTTTTTTATTTTATTTTAACTGCTGCAGTTTTACAATGGTACATCGGTGCATAATCATGTTAAAAGAGCTTTTCCAATTCCACATCCTATCGCTGTACTTCACCAAAATACAACAAAAGCGTCCCATATCATCTCATCTTCTCGTGACAGAAACAGGAAAGCCAAAGCAGATGAGAAAAGGTCAATTTGGTGAGATTGCATCACATTGGCATTGTGTACGAATTGTCCGTCCACACACAGACATGGAGAGTCGATTATCAGATAAAAGCATTTAACCAAACAGGTTCAGGCATGTAAAGAAAAAGAGGAGGGAGTAGAAAAGAGAAAAAGAGGAAAAAAACAACCACCATGGGATATTTTCATGCCAAGGAGACATCACAAAATAAAACAGACGGCTAGTGTGCACCACACCTCATCACGCTTCAACATCATTTGACACTGACAATGCTCTACTGCTCAAACTAAAGTAAATCCAAACCTGATTTATCTAGAGCATGACCGAGACTGATTTTAATCAGGTTATATCACTATTTCAATAGACTAGCTAAGTGCTATAGATACAAGTACGCATACTAGCAGTTTCCCTATAGCAAGGCCTAACATAACATAGACACAGTATATTGAAAGGAAGTCTGTTGGCGCTCGTGTGACTCCTTAAGGTGGGGTTTTGGAGTTAATGTGTGACAATGTGTGTAGGTAACCTATGAAACAGGTGCACAAATGGCTGGAAAGATTGATTCGGTTACCATAGCATTTAAGACACAATCAAACATCTCGAACGTTACAAGGAAAACAATGTAAGCGGCCATTTGTGGTCGCGTCTGTCTCAATGATTGATTCCTAAGCAAGTCTGTGGCATGTAGAGTTCTGTTTACTCTCGTCTTCTCAGACTTTCTGTGAGCTGATGTCATCTAAGTGTTAATCGAGCATTAGAAATACCTGACGGAGCAGCCGGATTGGTCACTTGCACTTTTAAACACACACATATACTGGCACACACCCTGTGAGACCTTTGGACTTATAGAAAGCTGTGAGATTACAGAATACTGAATCAACAATGAGCGAGAGAGAGAGAGAGAGAGAGAGAGAGAGAGAGAGCCACCCTTCTGTGAAGAATTCCTAAACATGCTTCCTGACTGAGTAAGTAACCGGTGGAGTTTGTAAAGCACCAGTGCAGACGTGAAGGGGCAATAATCTGTCTCACTTTTCTCTGGATAGTGCAATAATTTGACTGTATCAGTATTATATACTATACTCTACATACAGTGGCTCCCAGAAGTAGTAACTTTACCGCTTATGAAGTTATTTTCTAAGTGGTTTTTGCAATGACTTTTAACTTGATGTTCCCAAAATGATTTCTAGAGAATGTGATATCATTTTTCCTCCGTTTACAAATCACATTAACTATGAATATGAACCACTAACGTCTGACAACTTGGGTGTCTTAATTTTGAAAGGTATATCTATTATATTGTCACTTAAAAACTAATAAACGTCTTTTTATGAAACATTTGGCTTAAAAACTGTTAGTGCTGCTGTCTTTCTTTGAAATAAATGTCACTTGTTTTTATTTTTATTGATCTAATTCAATGCTATTTATACATTTTTAAATTAAGCTGACAATGTTATTTTTATAGTATTATTTTTATACTATTTTAGTATCAATTAATGGCTTTTATTTTTAAATTATTAGTTTTCATTTTAATTTTAGTTTAAGTGATTTTGTTACATGTCAGTTTTTTAATATTTCTATTTAACTTTATTTTTATTTCTGTTTTAGTCATTTTAGTATGTCAACTGAAACTTATTCTAGGCAATGTATTTCATTTTCAGGTTTTTCAAGTAATATTTCTATTTAATTTCAGCTTTATTACCGAAATCTTTTATTGTTTTTTTATTTTTTAGTATTTAGTTACACTTAAGTTAAAGTTAACAAGTGTTTAAATCATTCACAGAATCATGGAACCAGAATTTACTCAGCGCTTTACCACAAAACAGGACAAAAACAAACATCACCTTATTTGGACTTGTTTTATTTGGTTGATGATTCCAAACATCACAAAAATGCAAACAACCTCTGAACTCTGACCTAGAGATGGCATCCTAGTGCACACTAGCTGTTCGCAAACAGAGTATCAGTGTGGCAAGGTGCTCCTCTATGTTGCTTTCTTTGTTTCGTCGAGGCGTGAGTGATTAAGCTTGCATTAGGAGTCATTATCTGAGTGTTTGCACAGCTCCGTCTGTCCTGAATGGGCCCAGTGGGTAAACACAAACGTAATACAGGATACACTTGCACAAGAGACTCAAGGTCTTTTCATAGTCAAACACACACACATCAACACACTCACCACTAGTGCAATTCACTTCCCCCCCAAATCTCCATTGACTAATTTAAACATCCTCATTACAGTTAGATGAGTAATGTAGCATCTTCCCAGTGCTTTTTTTTAACATAAATTTTCATTTTTGTTGATTTGTTAAGCCGTTGTTCTAGTAAGCCTAACCAATTTAACTATCACATTTTCTATTCAATTTAGGGTGGAAACCATGTCATAGTTCAGGACTCATTAAATGATTTAAAGTTTAATTTCACACAATGAAATGAATGATGACACCTGTTACACCAAAAACAGAAATTATATATAGAAGTTACATATATTAGTTTCATAGATAGATAGATAGATAGATAGATAGTTAGAGACAGCGGCCTCTGGTGAAAAAGGGGTTGGGGCCTGAAAGTTGTGGGCGTGTCATTGCGGGTGTATTTTCACTCCACTGAACCTCTACGGAGTGAGTAATTACTGGCTCCGCAGCCAACAGAGGGAACACACGCTCTGCCACACAGAAAAATACGGT
>JAFVLL020014077.1:0-17876 GCA_021397915.2 Tor tambroides | reverse complement strand
AAAGTTGTTTTTGTATTCTCTCCACAGATCCTCTGCAAACAAAGAAAGTGCGCAAGCCCCCTCCTGGCCTGCCTACATCTGTGAGTACAGCATCATTTCATCTTCCTGCCATCGCTTTGCTTTAAAAATAGATGCTAGTGCACAAACAGACACATTTAATGAAAGCCGTTGGTGCAGCGGCACACACGTTTTTGAATTCCGTCTTATCAAAGTCGTCCTCTGACATGGCGGCGGCTTGTGCCTGTGTGTATGTCGGGCGCGTGCACACGGGAGGCCAAACCTGCCTCTCAAATCAGCTCTGTTGTGTTTGCGAATCCTCCGTTCGGAGCACGGCAGGCGTAGGTGCGAGGTAACGATGCTTGATTGATTTGTGAGGCCGCCCCGTCAGCGCTCGCCCCCCTCTCCTCCCCTTTCCCGCGGGAACAAGGGCTCAGGGACACGAGCTGTCATGCCGCATCCCCGCCACAGCTCTTTTGATGTTTAATTAGTCATTATGTAGCCAGAACAGGAAGACAGACAGAGATTAATAACGCGGAATTGGGGGAAAATTTCCATGGGCGATAATCCCAGTGGAGCACCAGACATTAGGATTCGGAGGAAGTGTGGAGCTCAGCTTGACTCCGCCTGTGACCTCCGTTGGCCCAACTCCCTCCCAACCTTTCTGTATGCATAAATCGCACATTCGAACAGTCATTGTGGGAAAACGGAGGGCAGATAGTGAAAGCCTCCTTTTAGATTCTCCCTCAAACTGCAGTGCTGGTCGCAGTGAATGCGTGAATACAGCGGCTTTTTTTTTTACAGAGAGCCCCCTCACGTTAATACGGCAGGATTCGGATTCCTCCCACAGAACAAAACGAGGCCTTTGAGGGCTGCGTGGCAGCAGGATTAGTCTTCGTGAGCTCTCAATAATCGCACGGCGCACAGGCGAGAAATCAAGCACGACTCTTCCGCGAGACGTGAATAAGAAGTTGCGCAACGCACTTTTGTCTTTAAATTTGTGTTTGAATTGTAGCTTGTCTGGAACGGAGTCGCTCTGGTGATACGAGACTTGGGGGAAACAGGGAGCCAGATACTTCTCGCTATTAATGCCAGAGGAAAAAACAAGGGAAGACAGAAAAAGACGGAGAGGTGGGGTGCTAAGGGGGTTGAGGAGAGATTGGTGGCCTCGTGGGATACATCTCTTTGTTGTGTAAATGGACATAGGGCTTTTATTTGTCACTACTTAACACATGGCCGCAGGTGCACTTGTGTGACTCATAACTCAGAGTAGCTCAATTCAAGGGTTGGTGCAGTGATGGTGCACACCGGGAATATAGAACTCTACTCTTGTAAGAAAGCATGGATTCTCTTCGAAATCACACTCACAACTGATGAGAGTGTGTTAGCACCTATGTTTCCATCTAAGTTACGAATGTATGCAAAAACCAGGACCACAAAAGGAGAATTTACAAAAAATGTCCCCCTCATGCCTTTTAAACAAAAAGACATAAAAGTATGACAGAATGGTCCCATGTGACGCATGTCATGTATTCCATTTGTTTTGGGGCTTTACAATAGGGTTTGGTGAAAAACAAACCAAAAGTAAATCTATTATTTAACAAAAATCCTGACCTTGGCCGTTCGTCTCTGTGCACAGCTGCACGTTCATGAGCACGTTGTGTTCATCGCAGCAACAAGTTATCGCATTCATGTCTGTCAGCTGTTATTCTGACTGTCATGATAAATGGACTTCCAGTTCGTAGATATTTAACTTAATGAAGAAATTACACAGATACTTTTTGGGGGGATTTCTTGGCTTTTCATGTTGTGTGTTTATTCATCTTGAGTTCTCACAAATTGTGTGCTTTTCCTGGACGAATCTGAGTGAACTGCTGCGCCTATAGAATCTCAAGAACACGCAGCTATGCACAGAGACCAATGGCCAAGGTCAGGAATTTCGTTAAATAATACATTAACTTTTGGTTTGTTTTTCACCAAACCCTAACGTAAAACCCCAGAACACTTGGAATATACGATGTGTTGCATGGGATCATTCTGTGATACTTTTGTGTCTTTTTTTAAAAGCTTGATGCTGTTCACTATTCACTGCCATTATATCGACAAGCATTAGCGTGACTTTTTTCGAATTTCTGATTTTGTGGTCTGAAAAAGAAAGAAGGGAATACGGCATTAGAACAATACAAGGGGGAGTAAATGATGACTTGATTTTTATTTTTCTGTGAACTATCCCTGTAAATGTAATGAATGAATTGTGATTACAGAGACAATATTTTTTTAAGGTTTGTAAACTAATTACACACATTATTTGTTAGCAATCATTGGCAGATGCCTAATGCCTGAAGCCCAAAGTATCCTTCAGTTTTGATGCAAATGATTAGCATATGCATATAGTGTTGCTTTTCAGTAATTGATGGTATGTGCAAACATAGGTGCTTAACACATGCACACTAGAAAGCTTCATACTTGTCCAGTGTCTGCGCTAGTTCTCTCCAGATGTTATGAGAAATAAAAATGACTTTGTACTCTGTTAAACTGAACTCCCTCACACATGCGGTCGTCAATGCAAATATCTATTATTGTTGCATCTCCACTAGTTTGTTGTTATTATCGTTCCATCTCATACTTTTCTCTAATTTATTTATTTTTTTTTCAAGTTTCAAGTTTATTTGTATAGTGCTTTTTATGAAACAAATCGTTGCAAAGCAGCTTTACAGGAATTTAAGTTTCTACAATATATTTATATATTGTAGAAACTTAATATATTTAACTTATGGCAAAATTTGGTAATTCTGTATGTTTTTCTGACTGTGAAAAAATGGGCAGTCTTGTGGACAAACTAATAAGCGAAAAATTCAAGGTGTCTTGAGTATGCATGGTTAGAAAAATTTTAGCTGCGCTTGTACAGTATGTTCATACTCTTCTTAGGAGTAAATGTACATCACATGCAATGTACACATGGACTTGAGAGCAACAGTGAATAATATGACTTGAGGAAAATTTATGTGACTTTTTTTGACATGCATCAAGGAATTTGTGATTTTTATCTGCATTTTCTAACTGCTTTTGCTCATGTTGGTGTTCCCATCCAGCATTTTTATGGAAAATCCCACTAAATCCGTGGATAGAGACCTAGTTATTGATCCATGCAGACAGATAAAGTCCCATTACTTTTTTATCTTTTTTATCTTTCTATGTATTTATTCCGGTAAATGTTTTTGTTGCTCAGTGGAAATTTTAATCTCATGTTTGTGTTTCCATCCAACATTTTTACTACAATATCCTAAAATTTGCATAAAAATATGGATGGTTGGAAACCTGGTTTGCGTGGACTGGCATTTGGTGACAGCCATCAGTCATCATGATTGGACAAGAGACGTCGAAGACCTAGACGTGGGAATAAAGGGCGCTGATAGCCACAGCGGCACAGGTACACCTGCAGAGCCACGTAGGGTTGCTGGGGCAGCTGTGTGTGTGTGTGTGTGTGTGTGTGTGTGTGTGTAGTCTGCAGGGTACCTGTACAGTGGGCTTGCAGCTGTAGATGCCTCTGAAAGCTTTTGCTTGTGTAAGCAGACGAGCCCCACTAGAGGCCCGTAGAGCTGCTTGATAAACAAAATGAACACAATGCTTCCCATCATCAGGCCCTCCTCAGGGAATACAACCCCCAACTCACCTAAAAATACTTTAACTATTTACCTCTTACCAGCTCATCACTTTTTTTTAAACGCAACACGGCTGATGGATCGGCGTAGTTTACTTATAGATGTAAATATTTATGGAATAACATCCGCTCATTTTTGGAGCAGCGAGGGCATGCTTTACGACATAAAGCCCTAAATAAGACATGGCAGCAGACTGGGGACGTACAAATATTTATAACCGTGTTTGATTTGTGTACTTGCTGTTTTGAGAAGATGAGGGAACCATGTTAACCCTTGAACTGCAGGAAAAGGTTTAGAGAAAGATAGCGGATGTTTGTTATTCAGTCATTAAACATTTGAAGATTAGACATAAGTAGGGCTGAAGGCTTTAGGGAAAAAAAATCTAATTGTGATCCAAACTCAGTACACATGAAAATAGGGAATTAGTGTCATTTGATATATTGCTGAAGTTTTTATTAATTGTTATTAATTAGTGCTAATTTTTAATTTTACATTATTTCTCATTTTAAAGTATTAGTAATTTTGTTGGGTTGTGGTCATTTTTGGGTTTTTATGTCTATATAGATTTTATTTTAGTACAAGTTAAACTAAATGAAAGTTAAAAATGTTTCCCAAAATTAAATAATTTTTTCAAAATTTTATTTCATAGAATGTTTTTATTTCATTTAACAAAAACGTTTGCTAAAATGTGTTGTTTATGGTTTTAGTTTTAGTGGAATAATCCTGGTGTGTTGCTGTATTTGCTGCAAATCGAGCCACTCTGAGAAACCGCAAAGCACTATCATTTTGAGCTGCTCACGTGTAAATGAACACAGTGCTGCATTTCACTGTAAAATGTGAAGTGTATATATTTATTTAATTAAATCATTGCATTATCGCACTAAACGTATCATGCTTTCAGCCCAAGACATTTCTTCAGTTTTACCATATGATGCCTGGCTAGTGTTTTTAGGAATCTCTGCAAGCAGATGAAGGTAGGGTGCTTTGCTCGCTGCTGTGAGCGTGGCAGGCGTGTGTTCTGCAGTTTGCATGTGTGTCTGGCGCAGCGGCAGCTACGCTGTCAGGCAGCTGTGTGGGCACCTGTGCTGAAGGACCCTGGCCCTCCTGACAGCCACAGAGGGAGAAAAAGCATCAGAGGCGGATGGACGGCCCCATGACTTTGGGCAAGTAACTGCATCTTGTGGGAGATTTATACTTGGCAGAGAGCCTGGAGCTCCAGCCTATATGTGTAAATAGCCAAGCTTTTTTTAAACACCCTTGTCACGGGCACGACTGTTTGATGTGACACTGCCTGCGCCGGGGCGCCGATGTTCAGCCCAGAAGAGATGATCGGAGAGGGAGAGAGAGAAAGGAAAGAGGCTAGGAGAGAAAGCAGCAGGGAGCGCTCGCCTTCCTTCGGGCCCTTTTGCATGCGAGAACACTGGCTGTGAATGACAAAAAAGATTGTCATTTGCTCTTGACAGATCGCTCAGGCACCCTCGCTCAGGCAGAAGTTGCACTTAGCGAGGAAACGAGCACCAGGAGAGAAGTGAGAAGAAGGTTATGATCCACTGTGGCGACAAGGACACGAGACTAGCGCCCAAAGCTCGGAGATGTCAGCTTGACTGGAGCTCCACCATTCAGAAGATACACCCTGCATTTTTGACTAGACAGCCATCTACAGGCCATGCAAGCTGATGCAGGTCATCAATGCCACATTGGGCTTTTTGTGTACATTTGTTCTGGGTTGTTTCCCCCTCCTTTTTTGCCTACTCTCTTTGAACCTCCTGCCTCTAATGCAAGGTCACAACCTGGCAGTGAAGACCCTGTGTAGTTGGACATGCCTTGGGATAAAAGGCCCCACTAAAGCTCTGTAAAGAATAACAGTACAGTTTGATGTAGGTCTTTCATGTGGCCACTGCTCTTTGTTCTGGAGAAAATCTCTGTTCTCTTTTGTATTTCCTCAGCGCTGAGTTTTTGTGGCCTCACATCTCGGTTTTAAAAAGCATATTCTGCAGCTAGTGGTATAAAATAAAAGCTGCCTTTGGTTTGATATCTCTGAGCTTACAGTCATGTGATCTTGTATCCTCCCATGACTCACGTGTTCAGACGGCATCCTGTAACCTGTAGCTTTTAATAGCCCTCTTGATCTTCAGACATTCCACTTCCTCCCAAACTTATCTGATATTTAGGCTCATTATGTCCTTGTAACCCATGTGTCTGTCTGGGGTTTGTCCTCTAGGCCATCAGGTCATAATCCTGCCACCAGGGGGCAGTGCACTGGGTCTGTGTGTGTGTGTGTGTGTGTGTGTGTGTGTGTGGGTCAATGTTTAATTAGTTATCCTATACAAAATTGATTTTAAATCTCAAAAATGTCCAAAAACTTACAGAGGATTGTATTTGAAAAAGAATTTTCAATTTCACCACGCTTTAATGCAATTTCAATACCACAGCAAAAACGAATGCACTCTTATTTTATTTTAAGCATTACATATTAACAAATTACACCATGTCATGTAGCAAGTATTTCACAAATAATAACCCAGGTATTAATAATTAGGAAGTTATTATTATTTGTTACATCAGCTCTGCGACATTAATACCTCACAGATACATGTCCTTTGATATTTTGCTATCATTATCAAAACTAGTTTGTAGTCATTTAAATTAACTTGATTACACAAAAACAATAGAAGTCTATACCATGTCCTCATTTAAATAGGTAGGTAAACGTGTGTGTGTGTGTGTGTGTGTGTGTTTGTGTGTGTGTCTGAAAGGATATGAGCTCATCAGATAAGTGATTAGATAGATGTTCCTGGTTTGAGTCTGATGCTGAACAGAGACATGTCCACCTCTTTATCAGTTTAGGACAAGGGAACGAGTCTCTTTATCTGTTTACGCTGCTGATATTTACCTCAGACTTCAGAGCCCTAAATCCTGAAGCCCACAAAAGAGCAGTGACGTGCACCTTTCATCTACATTTAGACTACAAGAAAACAGCATAGAAATATCTGCTAATTTAGACCCACTTTCAGACTTGCAGATTTACAGAAATACGTTTTATTTGTATTTTGCGTGAATGTACATCCTCACAGCTGTGGTCACTTTAAGAGCGTGCTCTGTCAACAGTCAAGAGCTGATTATCTTAAGATGTGATGTGTGTAAAGTAGAGCTAATTTAAGCCACACTGGCATGATTTACCTGGCTGGAGCGCAGCCTGCACGTGAGCCCCAGACGTACCGGTTGTAGGTCAGCAGACAGCAGATGTCACATGTAGAGAAGGAGTCACTGTGGGCTGTGGGCGTAGGTGCAAGTCAGGTAAGTGGGTGAAGCTGCTTGATGTCAGGTACGCAGTAATTGGATGAAGACTTGTTGCTCGACTCGTGCGTTGGCCCAGACATGTACGAAGGCTTCAAAACCTGAAGCTTTCTCCTGGACCCTGATGAAAGGGCCCCGGTGGATTTATCATGTCTGGAGGAGATGCTCTCTAAGTACCGGTGTTATTCTAATATAATGTTCGTGTCGTCTTTTTTGTGTGTTTTGTCTAGGCGCTGTCCTCAGGCAGGGAAACATTAATCATTACAAGCACATAACAGAATGCTCATAAGCCCACGAGACCCGTGGAGAGAGATTTTCCTCCTAATGTGTTATGATGAATGGGCTTATAGAAACACGAAGATGTTAAATTAGCTTGTATGGGCTGAGATGAGCGTTCTGCATGTTTCTAATTTGCAGGCGTGGGATGTGTGTGGGGATGTTGATGTGGAAGTGTCTAGTTTTCAGATTGATTAGTGGGACAGACTGTCTGCAGCACCTATTACATTTAAACTCCATAATCCACACAATCAGTACAGGTGAATCCCAGACCTCCTGTGTCTGTGGCGTGATGAAGAACTGGGTTGGCTTAACAATGTCTTAACAGGTGCGTCTCGACTGTGAAGTGCATTAAGTTTCCAGCATTAAGTTTGGTGCCTTCACTAAAAGCAAAATACAGCAAAAAGTGACACAATGCAGAAGCCTGCTTTAGTGTTTTGCATCAGTGCTTTTGTATTGTTTAAGTAATATAGGCCTATATACTTTTTGTGTGTGTGTGTGTAATTTAAAAAAATATATGTAAGTTAATGCAATGAAAAATATAGATAATTGAAATTTAAAATAAATCAAATAAGATGCACTTCCATTCAAACATTGGAATTTGAAAGAAATCAATACTTTTATTCATCAAAAATGCATTAAGTTGGTCAAAAACGACCATAAAGACATTTATAATGATACTAAAGATTTCTATTTCAAATAAATAATTTTCTGCTGAACTTTCCATTCATCAATCCTGAAAAAAAAAAAATCATGATCTCCACAAAAGAATATTAAACAAAATGAAATATTGATAAACATTTTTGATTTTATAATAAGCAAAAAATCAGCATATTAAAATAAAAATTCTGAAGGTTCATGTGGCACTGAAGACTTTAGTAATGGCTGCTGAAAAGTACATTTTAACTCGTTATTACAATAGTAAATAGATCTTTTAAATTGTTGTAAAATTCTTGTTTAAAAAAAGAAAAAAATTCTCTGAAAACAAGTCTGACCATCTTACACAGTTTTGCATATATATAGTTTTTATATTCTGGAAAACAAAACAAAATGCTTTATCGATCAAATGTCACTGTGGGTGGAGCTATCCAGAACAGCGCATCTGAAATAAGAGCTGACAAAATGTCTCGTGGTGCTTCTCGCTGGTTAAGGCAAAAAATCGCTTTATCATGTTGTAGCTAAATGTATCAAACGGAGTCTGGTGTAACTAAGTTTATGTCCAACGAACCTCACCACTGATTAGTTATTTTCACAGTGGTGATCAAAATGAAGTTATATGCGGCATCTGTTTGGAAATCTTGAGAGAACAGAGTTAACATGCGTTGCGAACTCTTCGGACATGTGTCCGTGATTTGTGATTTCAGTTCTGTCCCTTTTGATTTGTCTCTTTCATTATTTTTTCCGTGTTCTTTTCCTCCCAGCAGTGCATTCTTTATCTGGATTTGTTTTATGGAGCCTTCAAGCATTCCTCCATCACGGCCGTCTCTCTCCTAAAGAATCGACTTGAAACGGCTCCAGGTTTAAAGTGGTACCAGCCTGTCGATCTCAACCACCTTGGACACATTTGAAAGAGTCTCACTCGGAGAAGAAAAGAGAATAAATAATAATAGAATTAGAGGGGAAAGCATAATAAAGTATCGTTTTCTGGGAAGGCTTTCATCTTTCCATAACAATAATGTTGTGAATGGGTCGGTGTTTGGACTGGGAAGCCTGCAGTGACAGACATGAAAGGGCCCGGAGTGGAGCGGCCTAGAGTGGGCTTTAAAGAGACCGATGGTGCTACAGGTCAGCGTGTTCACAGCACGTGGACGACCTCGGCCTCCCCATCTATTTTTGCACCCCTGTCCATTCATTCTCAATGACTGTGTCCAGCCTTTTTCTTTTGCCTCTCTTCCACCCTCCCATTTCCCTTCATTTTCCCTTCTTTCCCCTCATTCTCTTCTCCCACCCCCAGTGCGCCTGTTATTTGGGTTGTGTACCCTACCACCCCTATGGTCTATGGGCAAGAGGCCCAGGAAGGGGAGCAGCGGGTACAATGAGAGTGAGAGGAGGGGACGTGTGAGGAAGTGGAGCGTCATTGCTCTCGGTGCTTGACGTCAGGCTCGGCCCCTCTGCAGCTGTTGGATGTGTTCAACAGCTCTCTGTGTTTGCTGTCACGCCACTGTGGGGGGACTATTAAAACAACAGCCACAGGTCGCAACATTCAGTGCAAGATTTGGTTAAGGGCAAACAAGTGCATGGCATGAGAAATGCATAGTCTAATCGTAATATTAGCAGTGTTAGAAATGGTTCTTATTGTGTATCACCATTGATTATGATTATATTTTCATATAATCAAAGAATATATTAACACATTTATACATACAGTAGAGTTCAACGGTTTGGGGTTGGTTTTTTTGGAAAGAAGGCTCCTTTACACACCAATACTGCATTTACATCATTAAAAATGCAGCAAAAAATTAATATTTTGTTTAAATACTTATCCAGCTGAATTTTCAACATCATTCTTCAGTGTCACATGATCCTTCAAAAATCCTTCTAATATTCTGATTTGCTGCTCAATAAACATTTCTTCTTATTATCAGTGTTTAAAACAGTTATGCTGCTTAGTATTTTTGTGGAATGAATGAATGAATGAATGATGCATTTATATAGCGCTGTGAAACTGTGAAATGTATTTTTCAGGATTATTTGATCACTAGAAATTTAAAAAGGAACAGCATTTGTCTTTACTGGCACATTCATTATATTATTTTATAATATTTTGTTATAGTATTATATATAATATAAAATATATTAGAAGTAGTAGTAGGAAAATATATTACGATTACGTATATTTAATATATTGCTGTTATAGAGTTATCTCTAACTTTTTTTCATTTACAAGATTATTGACGCAGTGAGGAAATCCTCTCCATACCCTCAATCCAACCCCTCAATAAAAGAAAAACAATAATCACTAAAAAGATTAATCAGCTGCGGATTTAGACCAGTGTGTGTCTGTGTTTGCGTGCTCCTCTAAGCTATATCAGTAAATGTTTCATTTCATATTCTGTTTGCTTGTGAAAGATGTGACAAGCATCAACAGGTAAATGAACACAACAGTCGTTTCAGTGTTTCATTCGGCCCCTTTTTGCACAAAAAATCCACCATTCTAATTTCCTTTCTGTCTCTTTTTTTAAAGTACAAGTCAATCCACTTACTCATTTGTTTTCCGCCCCTCCCTCGCTCTTTATCCTCCATCTCCCCCCTCCTCTCTTTGCCTCAGCACTTATGAGGCTTTAGGGGAGCCTAGCTCTGGGTATTGGTCCGTCCGCCTCCTCCTCCCATAAGCCACCTCCCCCCCTCGTTGCCGGCTGAGTTGGTACGGTCCTGCTTTGCATAAGTTGTCTATGAGTAGATCCATGTGTAAGGGGCCAGCACTGAAGGAATTAGTCCCTTGTGCAGCGGGTGGATGTATGTGAAGGGAGCGGGCTGTTGAAAAGAGATCCTCTGTATCAGGCTCCACGTCTTTCCCAGTATCGCTGAGGCTTTTATCATGTATTGCGCCTACCCTGTGCCTGGAATGGGCAGCATGTATTACTACAACGGAAAATCGGTGAGTGCCTTCTCTCCCTAGAGGAAATGTGTATAAGTAAACATGTTTTTCATGCGCGCGGTGAGCTGTCGGGTTTAATGGAGTGGTGAGCCGTGTCCGTTCAGTGTGTAGAAACTGAGTTGAGGGTCTCGTTGCTCTCGGCTTTGCTCGTGTATGTGTGTGTGTGTGTGTGTGTGTGTGTGTGTGTGTGACTGCTGACTGTGTTTCCATTACCTCAGTCTGAGCTGGGTCAACATTTACTTTCATTTGCAGTTTAAAAAGTGTGAGTTCTTACCTGCTGTAGAGAGTTTAAAGCCTTTTTAAGTCATGCAAAATGTGATGTATCTGAAATATAACTGCTTTTTGCAAGTCTGTCGCAGTTTTCTTGATAATATCGCACTTGTTTGGCATAAACGTCAGGTTTTTCTGTGTATTGGTAGTTGTGTGTGACTGATGCTGGCGGTGCTTGTGGCTCATCGTGAGCTCTGAGCGGCCGCTTTGCTGAGACGGGTTCATAATAATAACAAGTGGGAGTCTGGGAATGATTAAGGAAGAGAGTTTGTCTGTTGAGGTTTGACTTTCCTGTTTGCAGATTGAGCTCAGAACTGCAGCATCGCTGTTTCTCCATCTGTTTTTAATCAGCCGGGCATTCTTCTCTCTACAGGAATCCTGATGGGACTCCTAAACCTCTCCACCACAGGCCCTTTGATTTCTGTGTGCCTCTCACGATGCCTGTTTGCCTGTCTGCGTGTGGCTGTCCGTGTGAACGCTTGTGTGCATGTGTGCTGAATGTTTGTCAGGTGCTTGATGATTGGATTGGTGGTACGGGCTTACGAGAATGAGGAGGTGGCGACTCGAACCTGCACTTGTGCCTCATGAGTGGGTGTTTGAGTTTACTTGGCTTTGCTTAAAGGGTTTCCGGAAAGATAGCAAAATCTGATAAAACTTCCCTTTGGGAATGACCTCAAAGGTAAAAATGATTCATATAATTAGGAAAGAGAATGATTGACTATAAATGTGAATATTAATTATTAAATAAGTTACTTTATTATTTACTTTTAATTACTTTGCTTTACTCCCTTCCCCCATAATGTACATAAATATGACTGAAACTTCTTTTTGGGATATAATTATTATTATTAATTATTCAGGTTTGAGTTAGTTTGTAGTGCTTAATGTATAATTAGCTATATAAAAATATCTATCCTCTATCCTGAATTAGATGGCCAAGTAAACATGTGTGAATTTTCCACCTACTTCCTTAAAGTGAGTCTCTGCTCCCCAGACAATGCAAAGCACTGAACGCTCAACTTCAGTAGAGAGGAAAAAGTTTCCAGTAGATTTCCCTGATGTCTTTCTCTCTGTGTCTGTGCAGGGCTCTGGAGATTTCTCCATCTGTTTGATGAATTTAAGAATGATCCGTTACCCATTTAATAAGAGCTTGCTTATTAAATTTCTATGTTATTCACATTATTACTGCTGCTTTTAAGAAGGGCGGCAGCAATCATGTTTGCACAACTTTCTCAAATTTCCAATCTCCAAGCTCTCGATCGTTTCTGGGGACAAAACGTGAGACCCCAGCTTGTGTTTTCACTTCTTTTGAGGTCATCTGACAGAGTCCAGAGTTAGCTTTCCTCGTAGGCCATTATGACAGATCTCTTTGTTCCTGCACCACAAAGCTCACTTTGATCTTTTTATATTAAGTATTTCCAGCCTTGTAATGCAGGCTGGGAGGAAAGAGAAAATGAGGAGCATGTGGCTCAATCGGGTCAGAGTTGAGCTTTATGATCCAAAGCAGTGGCTAAATGCCCAATAAACCCTTCCTTGTGTTGCTTTATTTATATCTTGGCACACAGATATTATTTATTTATTAAATGTCAGATGCTCTGAGTATCAACAAAGATAAAAGTCACATTGATTTGTTTGAATGTCAGGCTGGTACCAATAGTTTTATGGCCGGGCCCTGGAGGGCAAGCGGCCTCCCCGGCTTTGATTGGGTCAGTTTATGACGTGTGAAGTGTTTTATTTCCTCTCTGCTGTTCTCGCTTTGATTCACGTATTTGTAAGTGTTTGTATAAGGTGGTAGCTTTTCCTTTAAGATTTACAGGGCTAATGTGGTGTTCCTCTGGAAAATTGTGCTCGATGTTCTTTCTTTTTTTTTTTTTCTCAGATACATACTGAGCCTTTTTGAAGGTTTTGTTCTGGTAGAAACTTTGCATAATGAGTCAGCGTTACTCGTCTGTAGTTGTTCAAAGCAAACGTGCGTGTTGTTTTTCTGCTCTCGAAAGGCTTCCACCTGTATCTGTAAGGAACAAAATGCTTTTAACTTTCAAACTTTTACCGTCTGCTCTTTGTAGACAGACTTGGCTTTAAAAGTCAAAACGTGTCCCTTCAGGACAGAGCTGCTGTGTTCAATAGGGGCTCATTGTGCGCGAATAGCGTGCCTTTTCGCCTTGATAAGTGCGTTAGATGGGAGTTGAAAAGGAAGGCCCTCGGGCCGTGATCCGACTCCAAACAAGTGACATGCAGAGGCAGGATATTTTCTTGTCACTCGCGGTCCCTCTGCTCTGAGCCCGTCCTTGTGGGTTTGTCTGTTGTTCGGCCTTTTTTTCTCCCTCCATAATCATTTCTCTCTCTCTCTATTCCCTGCCTCTTTCACTGTTGTCATTGGGCTTATCCATATGTTGACAGTTTAGTGGTTTTTCCGTGTGTTGTTGTGATGGATGTGGTTTTCAGATCAAAGGAAGGTGTGACAGGCGAGAAAAAAGAGAGAAACTCATTTCACTCATCAGCGTGAGCCTTCGTCTCCATTGACTCACACATGAACTGAAAAAAAAATGCTATTTATATTGCTGTTTGTTCATGGCTATATTTTAATAACAGCATGAGATGAATTTTGTCTTTTTGGAAACCATATACAGGGTTGCTGCGGTTATGAAAATATTTTTAAAATGAAATTAACTCTTAAAAAATAACACTAAAAGTCATGTAAATGAATTCTTTAAAATATTTAAGCTATAAATTTCCTCTTTGTAAAAGAGTCTCTAGAAATGATTCTTAAAAATTCTTATCTTATCACAAATGACTGGAAAAGACTGTTGGTCAAAACGTATGGGAGCTCTAAATACATACCATTTCTTTGCGTAGATTATTTTCACATTTAATATTTTTAAAAAAGTACAATGAAGAGAAAAAAACATTTAAACGTGGGTGTTAAGATCAGAGGCTTGTGAATAACTGACAGCTTCCTAATTAAAGCCCTGGTCAAAGGAAGTGTTTCCTTTGCTCTTTCTCTCGCGCTTTCTTTCATTATCAATCCTGGTGGTGGAGCGGGGCACCGGTGTTTAGGAAGGTTTATTAACGGGTCGACTGGTTAGCTCGGGGTAAAGCGGACAATTAGCATTATCCGCTGCCATATGCTGCCCATTGAGCCATGAGGCGGAGACAAAGGCCCCTCTCCCACGCCGCCCTAACCTGAGATCACCAGGGGACTTCCAGCGCCGGGGTCACATGTGTGCGCCTGCACACCCACGGGAGCCCGCCGCAGCTTATGGACACACTCACTGCCAATCACATGGGCACGTACTGCCGCCTCAGCAAGGTGCCCGGCCGCACACAGCTGGCTAAGCTGACTGAAAGGCTTTAGATGTTGATCGTAATGCAGAGTGTGTCATGACATGCTGCAGCCGTGTGTTTGCGTGGGTGATGAAGGGGATCTGCGTACATCTGAAATATTAATGAGCAGGGGGATCTGACAATGGAAATTAAATGCAATTAATATTTGATTATAATTACTACAACACGATTTTTTTTTTAAAAGTTAAATGTATTTTATTTTACAATTCTGTTTTGCTCAATATTTCACTACAGTGTGATTAATTATGAATTGATAGTAAATAATAAACGAATGAATTATTAAAAATAAAAAATATATATTTCAGATTTCATGTAATTTAGTAAAGAATTTTATATATGTCTTGGCACACAGATATTCTTTTGTTAAATGTCAGATACTGATCATTAACAAAGATAAGTCACACTGATTTGTCCGATTTGATTTTGGTTTTGGTGTAAATAATTGACTTTATTAAATTTTTCTAAATTAATTTTAATGTAATTTAGTAAAGAATCGTAACAGTTATTGTCAGGGCAGGTGTTTATTCTGTCTAACTTTCTATACCCTTTTATACACTTGATGGTTTGCCTTGTATCAAACGTCTAGTGTTTCTCAGAGAGCGTTAACATTATATCATGTGGTTTGATTTTATTTAAAGAATAAAAATTGCTGTGATGTTGAGCAGAGGTAGAGGTTGTGTTTAACTTAAAGTAACTTGAAACACATTGGGCTGCACATCTGCTCTGCGTTACAGGGATTGGTTCTTACAGACATGACGGGGCAGTTTGGTCCTCATTGGGAGGAATTTAAACGGCAGGTGACACAGACACCTAAAAGTGAGGGTCCAAGTGAGTCTGACTCGCTTAATGACAGATAATGAATGGGACTTTCTTTAACATGTTTACCTAGCGTTCTCATTTGTGCCATACATGCCAGTGTTGTCTGTCTCGCTCCGAGAGGTTTTGTCCCATCTGGAGCAGATGAACTGAGAGAGCCACATTACTGGACTGTAGCCTCATGCCTTTGATCCTCCTCTACTGGAATGGGCACTTCTGCAGCTGTAACCACTGCTCCGCTGGCCCGACCCGATCCAACCCCACAGCTCCTAAAATACACTTGCATAAACACCAACACATATGCACTCTTAACGCTCTCGCCCTCGCATATTAATCCATTTGTTTTGATGCTTTTGTTCGGCTGGCATGCATGTCGTCGTCATTATATTACAATTAAGCGCTGAAGCGCACATTACACTGTAGATAATCCTTCCTTTTTTTATAAGACTTCTAAATTAGCCATCTGTTACATCAAAGAATTTGTAAATTGGCCATATGCGTTGCATTGCATTGTTTGTGTTCTATTATGCAGTCAGGTTTCATGGTATGTGTGAATTAGACCGAGGGTGTGCGGATACGCTTAATGACATGAGTGTGTCTGTACGATGGTTGCTGTATTTTATAGAAATGACAAAAACAGCAGCCTACATTCCCTCACACCTGTTTGTAAGCAGTTGTTCTCTGTCCTAATGTCTGATTTTGTTTTTCTTTTTGCAGGTGTATGCACCATCTCCCAGCTCAGATGACTTCAACAGAGACTCTCCATCTTACCCGTCCCCCAAACCCCCTAGCAGTATGTTTGCAAGCACTTTCTTCGGTCAGTCATCATCATTTTATTTGTCATTTGTTGTTATTATACTGTTTACTTAGTTTTGACTTTGTAAAGGAAGCCTTTTTTGTTTTTAAGGTCAGAAACATTTATATAAATATGCAAGTGCAGACAAGAATGCTTGGCCACAGCATTGCAAACACATGGTTTTATTGTACTGAACATGCATATCGCATACGTTCTTCAATTAGTTTGGCGGTAATAAGCCCAGTACTAATGGGGATGATTGATTATCTTAAGATATGTTTGCTGTTAAACTAGTTGTGTTATCTTCGAGGTGTATATTGATTGGAACTTGCTAAAAAACTGTTGCACCACAGTCCATTTCTGAAGCAGAGTAGGTGCTAAATTTGATGAGCAACAAACTTTACGATCATTAAAAAGGACATTCTATATATAGTGTGAATGAAATCTGGACGTACAACATCTGCCATGCTGACTTCGTCATATTAGCGATGGTGTCAGTTGCATCACTTCACTGCCATTCACAACTCCTCTCCCCTTTGTTTGTAAAGTGTCCATTTCAGAATTTCGGCAGAAAAAGTAGGTCATCCAAATACTTTTGCACATGTTGTTTCATGCATACTATGAATTCAGACATGCTACTCTGACATACTGTTTTTCCCCTATTATATAGTAGGGAAGTATGCTTATTTAGATGCAGGGGACCGGAAAGAGAAAACTACTAGATGATATGCACAATATAGCATTGCAATGTGGTCTGCCCTATTTCATAACACATGAAATTGAGCTTTCATAGCTAGATGTATTTGCATTCATGTACTTGCATAGAGTATTCAGGCCAAACACTAAATTAACCCCTATAAAAAATTGAATAAACGTTGAATATTTTCTAGGATGTTACAGAGATGCATCCTAGAAATTGTGGACTTGCTTAATTAACAGGTCTCACACGTATGATTCATCATGCTAATTTCTTTTTTTTTTCTTCTTCTTCTTCTTTTTTTTGGCAACACACATTTCTAAAGCTGAATCTTCTTCCAGTCCACTTTAGTTATATAAACATTTTCAAACCCTGAATATACGGTTTCTGGTATGTTCCTTCTCCTAACTCAGACTTTGAACCTTCTTTTTCTTTTCACAATTGGGAAGCCTTTTCTTCACGTTTCACTCACTGCCTATCATGCTACCGACTTCACAGACGTAGATAGTAAACCAACCATGCGTATTCCAGCTTTGCCAATCTGGACTGATAAAAATTATATGGCCATTTCAAGCCGGGTGTTTCGGTCTGTGAGGAATTTCTCCTTTAAAAGTTGAGACGGAAGCAAGTGAACTGCGGCTGGCTGAATGTTATCTCAGCTGCGCTCAGCGCTTGGCTCTGACTCAAGTGTAAAAGCAGACTTAAAGAGAGGCTGGTCTGTTTGACATCCTCTATCCAGAATAAAGAGTGTGGGGGTCAGGCTTCGGCTCACATATCAAACTATGTTGTGTTTTTCCTTGTTTATCAGCATTATTGATCACATTAAAGTCACCTCAGTCTTGCTCACAATTTATAGTAAACTTTCCTCTCCAACATTTACAAAGTAACTTACTTTAAAAGCTAGACAATGGAGATATTTCCCATGTTTTTAATGCTCAAATTTACTTCCTTGTGACTTAATCAGATGGGACCCAGAATTCCTCTAACCCGTGGAACTCGTCCAGTGGGATCAGCCAGCCAGGCTATGGGGGAATGCTGGGAGGATCTTCATCTCACATGCCACAGTCTGGAAACTACAGCAACCTGCACTCACACGACCGCCTGGTGAGAATCAGTGGGATC
>JAFVLL020014075.1:17500-44432 GCA_021397915.2 Tor tambroides | reverse complement strand
AGAGGTGATGGTGTGCAGGTGCGTGCGATTAGAACTCGGGTGAGGTGGATCGTGGTAATTGGCTGAGGGTGGAGCCTGGCCGTTCTGTGACACCTCCCAGTTTTCATCTAAAATATCTTAAATTGTGTTCCGAAGACGAACGAAGCTTTTACGCGTTTGGAACGACACGGGGGTAAGTGATTAATGACAAAATTTTCATTTTGGTGTGGAGTATCCCTTTAATAAATCACCAGAGAATGCGAGCTAAAAAAAGTTGTGTGAAGTCGTGGCCTAATGGTTAGAGTCTGACTAGTAATCCAAAAGTTGCGAGTTCGAGTCTCAGGTCTGGCAGGAATTGTAGATAGCGGGAGTGAATGTACAGCGCTCTCTTCACCCTCAATACCACGACTGAGGTGCACTTGAGCAAGGCACCGAACCCCCAACTGCTCCCCGGGCGCCACAGCATAAAATGGCTCCGGGTGTGTGTGTGTGTGTGTGTGTGTGTTCACTGCTGATTGTGTGCACTTTGGATGGCTTAAATGCAGAGCACAAATTCCGACTATGGGTCACCATACTTGGCTGTATGTCACGTCACTTTGTCACTTTGTAAAATGCAGATGAGTCCTACTACATTTAGATACAATGCCTATCATATTTCAAAATGTTGCACTCGACATATTTTAGTCTGGCATTATAGTTTGGGAAAAGTTCAACAAGTGAATGTGTACAAGTTTCTGTCACAGTAACACTAATAAAGTAAAAAAATAAATGACTCGTCAGGATAAGATCATCCCCTGGATTAAACCGCGTCAGCATCACAATTCGAGGCTTATTCCTCACAGTGCGTCTTCTTCCAAAAACGAAAAGTAGCCGAGATGAACTTGAATCTTTCTACAGAGCTAGTAGTTGACGTGAGCGTTTATATGTTCACCCGTCTCAAGCCTGGTTTCACGTGGATTATTATCTTACATCGCACGATGTGCACGGGTGTGATCACATTATAGGTGAGCTCAGATTGGAAAAACTGTACCTCGCGTTGGTTTCATACAGATTATTTTATCAGTCACTGTTTTATTTTCGACATGACTTCATTTAATAATAGACACTTCAAGCTTTCTTTAGATATACTGTATTTCTCATGTTATTTTCATTCATTTTAGTGACTTGTTTCAGATATTCACAGAGACTGAGAATGCAGAAAGCGCACCCTATTTGTTTTATTTCACAATACAAAACAAAATTACGTTTTGCTGATATTGGGAGTGAATCAAGGGTATACAAATAATAGGCCTACTTATGTATTTTTTCAGTCAATATTTAATTTATGAAAGAACTATGAGTTTCTCTTTGTAGTGTATTTTTTAGGTTTGATAACTTGAAAAGTAAAATAAACTTGAAAGCAACTTTTTAAATGCAGTAATCAGTAATGTAATCAGTAATTAGTAATTAGTAATTTGTAGTGATTACTTACCCAACACCGCATGCCTCACACGGCTCCGGGGGGGTGAGGGGTGAATAAAGGCCTCCTGTAGCGAATCGATGCATTTTTGTAAGAAAAATATCCATATTTAAAACTTTTAAAATAAAACCCAACAATCATGTCAATGTGTTTTAAGTGGCAATAAACGGGCATCTGTATTAGCTACGTTCTTAAATATTTGACTTGATTGATTCATTAAAATCACTGAATCATTAACAAATGAAACAGTGGACTTAAAAGAAATTATTCATTCACTTAGGCCTATATTTGTTCACAAACAATGATTCATTCCTCAATGAAACACCACTAATTATTATATCTTTATAATTATACTTACTATAGACTATTAATGACTTTAAATTAAGTGTAATAATTAATACAGAAACACTAATTTGGGCAAACGGCACTAATGACTTTTTTAGGATTTGAAGATTAAAGTTGAGGGCTTGCAACTCGACTTGGACTTGTTCGTCTTGACTCGGGACTTGAATGCAAAGACTCGAGACTTCCTTGTGACTTGCAAAACAATGACTTGGTCCTAACTCTGGTAATAGATGCAAACATTCAGGCTGTAGACACTTGGACTCTCGATCACCAAAGAAAAGACAGACTGTTGTTTCATGCCTCTTTAAATTGTTGCACTTTGAGACACTTATGGACTGTTCTTTTTCATAAACTCTTGTTTTGATAGAAAAAGTGAACAATCATGTTTGAGACAATCATGGACTGTTAAAATGCTGAACAGTTACAAGAACTCTGGCTCTAAAAAAATATGTGTGAAACACAAAAGGGACTGAAAGACTTGTGTTGAAAGGGAATAGTAGTGTTGAGATGACATTTATTTTTGTAGAGTGGTGCGTGATTGGTTAAAATGGTAATCAAGAAATGTCATCATTTGTAGTTCCAAAAAGAAATTCATAAAATTCAAAAGAGTTCATAAAATGGTTAAAACGTTTAACATTGTTTGTTCAAATTATGTAAATGGAAAGTTAGTTTCTATGGTTTCTTGTGGATCTGTGATCTATTAGTGAAACTAAGGTATGTTGGTGATTGATTAGTTTTGCCTGACGATACACTAGGGGGGAATTTTCGCGGGTTTTCTCAGTCTGTATGAAGTTTCAGTAGAGAGAACACCGCTGGAGTTTCGTCTCATTAATATTTCCCTCTTTTCAGGTATGAGAGTTAACGTATAGTATAAAGTGTAAAATGGGTTAATGCATAATGTTTCAATGTTTATAGTGGCTATTTTAACTGTTTTATGTGTTTGAATGAGTTAAAAAAACGATGCACAGTAAAGAGCGTTGGTAAGAGGGAGTGTAGCGACTCCATTTTGTGCACGGAAAGCACCAGATGTGCATGTGGAAATTGCGTGTTAACATGTTTAATGTGTAAATGAGTGTTTATTCTAAAATTAATTGTTTATTTGTGGCTGAAATGTGTTTATAATGGGAGCACAATGGTAATGATATAGGAGAAATAGATGTGAGACAGATACGTATATATTGTGACATGTATGAGTATGTATATATGAGGAAATAAGAAATTGATGAAGGGACAATAGTTTAAAAAGTAAATGTTTATTTACAAGATATAAATACATTTTTTGATTATTTCAAGTGTATCAGTTGACAGTTAACTATTTTTACAACTAGTATTGGTACAGTATTAAACTATAATAATTCTGAACTCTTAAGGAAATCAAGCAACGTTCTGAAAATGTGGTTTATTGGAATTTGTCTTATCAATCTGCATAAAGTTTCAGTAGATTTCAATAGTTTCATCTCAAATTAATATTTTCCCCCTTTTAGGGTATAATATAGTAATGCAGAATTACTGCACTTTTTAAGGCTGTTGTCCTGCTTCTCTGTAAATGTTTTGTCTGAGACTGACATCTAGTAGACATTTCATGATTTACAGACTCACACACATTACTCAAACATAGAACCAGGAAACAGGAAACACATGACTTCAAGGAAAAACGAAAGTGTGATTGAGCTGTTGTATGCTTGTCTCTCTGTATCCATGCAGTAAAATGGCAGAAGCCAGATTTTCTCAGAATGAGTTCACATGTCCACTGTGTCTGGATCTCCTGAAGGATCCAGTGACCATCCAGTGTGGACACAGTTACTGTAAGAGCTGTATTACAGACTTCTGGGATCAGGAGGCTCAGATGAGAGTCTGCAGCTGCCCTCAGTGCAGACAGACCTTCAGTCCAAGACCTGCTTTAGCTATAAACACCATGCTGACTGAAGTGGTGGAGAAACTGAAGAAGATCAAACTTCATGCTGACTGTGATGCTGGAGCTGGAGATGTGCAGTGTGACGCCTGTACTGGAAGAAAATACAAAGCTGTCAAGTCCTGTCTGGTGTGTCTGAACTCTTACTGTCAGAATCACCTTGAACAACATGAGAGTTGGTTTAAAGGAAAGAGACACAATTTGACTGATGCCACTGGACGACTGCAGGAGATGATCTGCCAGAAACATGAGAAGCTCCTTGAGGTTTTCTGTCGCACTGACCAGAAATGTATATGTGTGCTGTGTACGATGGATGAACATAAAAACCACGACACTGTATCAGCTGCAGCTCAGAGGACAGAGAAACAGGTATTTAAAACTAGCACTTACACTTGTAGTATGAACTAAGCTTTAACCTTCATGTTAATTCATGTACAGTAGTGGTAAATAATCAATCATCCATTCTGGAGTTTACAGCCATTAGTGATCAGTTCCATTTTTGCTGGATTCATCTGTTCACATGATGATTTAGTGCAAGTAGTTTTCTGTAATACGTTACTGTCATACGTTTGTCCTGCAGAATCAGCTGAAGGAGACGCAGAAATCGTTCCAGCAGAGAATCCAGCAGAGAGAGAAAGATCTTCAGCAGCTGAGAGAGGCTGTGGAGTCTCATAAGGTGAGTCTGGAGAAGAGGAGAAGTTTGTCTCAGTCTCAGTTCAGACTCACTGAAGCCTGAATCACTGTGTGTCCTAACAGCGCTCTGCACAGACAGCAATGGAGGACAGTGAGCAGGGGATCTTTACTAAGCTCAGCTGTTCAATTGACAGAAGCTGCTTTGAGCTATTGCGGCTCCTGATCACTGATATCAGAGATCAGGAAAAGCAAGCAGTGAGTCGAGCTGAAGGACGACTGGAGCGACTGGAGAAGAAGGTCAATGATCTGAAGAGGAGAGACGCTGAGCTGGAGCAGCTTTCACACACACAGAATCACATCCAGTTCCTGCAGGTAACACAGATCTAAAAGAACAGGATCATAGTGGACTTGAGCCAGATCCTGCTGTGACACGAGACTCACAGAGAAACATTTCATCAGTGTCTTATTATATAATCATCAGTCAGACTCTCGTTTCTTCTGGAAGATATATTGAGCTGTTAAATACCACTAGCGCCACCAACAGTTCAAAACTTCACTTAAACTTTTCAACTTTTTAAAATTTGGATTAATTGATCTTCAAAGCTGATAAAATAGATTTTTATTTGCCTGCATGATAAATTTGACCATGAAGACCACAAATGTGAAGTGATGCTGTATATTAGCTGTCTGCCCCACAAGGATTTCACAGAAAAATTCAAGGTGCCAAAGCTAAAACTGTGTTTGTTGGTGATATTGTTACGAGCAGCATGACAACAGAGTAGGGGATCCAAGCGCAAGCTTCATTAAAAAGCATAGTCAAAAAAGACAACTATGTCCCAGGGCAAAACAAAAGAGTAATCTGAATAACAGGCGTTGGTCAGGGCAGGCAGCAAACAATCACAAACCAGGGGACAATTCGAAGACAAAAACACAAAGGCAAGGACACAAGGAAATGCTTAGAAATGTCCATTAACAGCTAAACAAGACTCCGCAATGTATGAGTGTGCAACTTAAAGGGTTATTCCACCCCAAAATGAAAATTTTGTCATTAATCACTTACCCCCATGTCGTTCCAAACCTGTAAAAGCTTTGTTTGTCTTCGGAACATTTACATTTACATTTACATTTAGTCATTTTGCAGACGCTTTTATCCAAAGCGACTTACAAGTGGGGAATACATAAAGCGATTCATCTTGAAGAGGCAATCAGACAATGGAAGTGCTCGTAACACCATGTCTCAGGCATTGTTAAAATAAATACAAGCTAGCAAGGGAAGAAATAAATAGAGAGAAAGAGAAAGTTTTTTTTTTTTTTAGGATGAAGTCAAGTAGTGTCGAAAAAGATGAGTTTTCAGTTGTTGCTTGAAGATTGACAGAGATCCCGCACTCCGGATACGAGTGGGAAGATCATTCCACCAGCCAGGAATGGTGAACGAGAATGTTCTGGAGAGTGATTTTGAGGCACTCTGTGATGGTACCACGAGGCGTCGCTCACTAGCAGATCTCAGACTTCTGAAGGGGATGTAGATTCGGAACAGAATTTAAGATATTTTGGATGAAAACCGGGAGGTTTGTGACTGTCCCATTGACTGCCAAGTACAAAAATAAAGACTTTATTCAACGATTCGGCACCGTAACGTCACCGTAGCGCCATTTTGGAGCGCATCCACTGGACACACATGCAGTTCTGTCTTAAATTGTGTTCTGAAGACGAACAAAGCTTTTACGGGTTTGGCACGACATGGGGGTAAGTGATTAATGACAAAATTTTCATTTTGGGGTGG
This sequence comes from Tor tambroides, assembly GCA_021397915.2. NCBI lineage: Eukaryota > Metazoa > Chordata > Actinopteri > Cypriniformes > Cyprinidae > Tor > Tor tambroides. The sequence continues at coordinate 38,321 of JAFVLL020014075.1, read as the reverse complement.
AGTAACCCTTTAAATAGTCATTCTAATGGGAAACAGATGTGTCCATAATCAGTTCCTAGACTGGGGTTTCTGGGAAATGGAGTCCGAGGTGAGAAGGTGAAGGTAAGGGATGGAAATTCCTCTAAAAGAGCTCATGGGCACTTCAGCTGGAGTTTTTGACAGAGCCCTCCCCCCTTAAAAAGCGGCTTCCAGACACTCCCCAAAGGGTCACAGACGTCCAGGAGGGAGGCGGACCAGGGGGAGGGATGGAGGACCAGGTCCCTGTGGAGGTGGAGGACCTGGAGACTGAGGCAGAGTCTGCTGAGCAGGTGGAGCCGAAGACCACCAGAGTGGAGCTGATTACCAAAAGGGCGGAGCTGGTGGAGCTGAAGAGCACCAGGGCAGAGCTGAGCACCACCACAGCTGAGCGGATGGGACCGAAGATCCCCATGGTGGAGCTGACGACCACCAGGGTGGAGCTTGTGGTGCTGAGGACCACCAAGGTGGATCAGGTGGGACTGGAACACAGGGAGCACAGGGTGGTTAACAACAGCCTCTGTGGCTGTAACAGGACAGGCAGACAGTTCAGAGACAGCAAATTTGTTCGTAGCAGGACAGGCGAAGAGCTCAGAGATGGCCTCCTTGGCCGGGACAGAACTGAAGCGCTGAATGAGTTCACAGATATTAATTTTGTGTTCCTTGATATGTTGTTTGTTTGGTTTTTTTTGCATTTTCTGAATCACCAAGAACCACAGTTTCAGCTAAAAATCTTCTTTACTGTTCTACTGAAAGAAAAGTTACCTACATCTTGGATGGCCTTAGGGTGAGTAAATTAACAGAAAATTTCTGTTTTTGGGTGAACTATGCCTTTAAGACACAGTCAGGTCCTGTTTGGTATCAATGCGCTGAAGCATTGTTCAGTCACTCCAGGATTTCAAAATTGCGAAATTTAATGCAAAATCAATCATTGTATTATTTGCGGCACCTTGCATTTTTGACTGAAATCCTGGAGAGACTGATTGCTAATAAACAGCATCATGTTTGTGAAGTTTCAGTGTCTTTAACTGCTCTAAAGTTGTAAATAATGGTCAAACTAATCATAGCCTTTGAGTTGCTTTTCCTGATCAAATCTACTCAACCCCACAATGAGACTCCATTGATGTGTCACACTATTTTCTAAAAAATTCACATATTGTGTAAGTGGCAAATACTAGAATCTGTAGCTCTAATGTGATATAATGAATATGAGAAGAATGAAGCTGATGCAGTGAAAGTGCTGGATTGAGGTGAGTTCCTAAAATCAGTCAAGTCATAAAGAGTCTCACAAATCTGATGTTCCTGCAGGTTACTGGGTTAAGTGTGGAGCTGATGAGTTTTTATTTCTGTTTTCTGTAGAGTTTCCAGTCTCTCTCAGCACCTCCTGAATATACAGATGTAAATGACGATCCCTTCAGTTCTCTCTTCTCTTTTGATGACCTGAGAAAATCTGTCTGTCAGCTGAGACAAAAACTGGCGGATTCCTGCAAAAAGGAGCTCAAGAAGATCTCAGACAGAGGTAAAGTCCTGGAGCTTCATCTGAGTCCATCATCATCTCATATCATGGAGAACATCATATTGTAAATGTCTTAGGAATGGATGCAGGATCATGAGAATCACACTGTTCATGTCTGTTGATTTACACAGTCACATTCACCAACATTGTTCCCAGGACCAGGAACGACTTCCTACAATGTAAGTCAGTAAGAAAACAAGCAGAAAAACTCACTGAGTGTGTTCATGTTCTTCCTGTAGAAGATGAAAGAAGAGTTTTATAATTGATGATGTAAATGATGATTTGCACAGGATATCTGGTCATCTGTACTGAGACACTGATGATACACTGAACATGAAGTTCAGCTACATGAAAATATCTAGCAGATTTATAATTCCTGATTCTGATGTGTTTTATCTCCATCAGATTCCCAGCAGCTCACTCTGGATCCGAACACAGCATATAAACGTCTCCGTCTGTCTGAGAGCAACAGAGTGATTACTGTCACTGATACAGTCCAGTCGTACCCTGATCATCCAGACAGATTTGATTATTGGTATCAGGTGTTGTGTAGAGAGAGTGTGTGTGGACGTTGTTACTGGGAGCTGGAGTGGAGTGGGAATAATGGTGTGTATATATCTGTGTCATATAAGAACATCAGCAGGAAGGGACGGAGTAATGAATGTTTGTTTGGATGTAATGATCAGTCCTGGAGTTTGGACTGCTCTCCTTCCAGTTACTCATTCACACACAATAACATGGTGACTGTTCTCCGTGTAAAGCCCATCAGCAGTAGAATAGGAGTGTTTGTGGATCACAGTGCAGGAACTCTGTCCTTCTACAGTGTCTCTGACACAGTGAGCCTCATCCACACAGACCAGGCAACATTCACTCAGCCGCTCTATCCTGGGTTTGGTGTTTATAAAGAATCATCATTGAAACTGTGCTGACGAATCAAAATAGACTGAAGAGAGATTCTACCCATAATGCTTTGAGTTGCATGATAAATCAGTAACAGTGAGATGTTATAGAGTCTCTTCTTTTCTCTTAATGACATTAATACTGCAGCTGAACTTCTGATACTTAAATAACATGTCCAAATAAATGTGTGTAATAAATTCCCTTATATAAACAGTAAGATCAGTGTGTGTGAGTCCTGCTGAATGAAGATGTCCCTGCAAACAGGCCTGCGGTGGCCCTTTACGGGCCCACTTAGGGCTAGCCTAAGGGTCCTCAGTGGGCTGCCAGCGCAGGGCCCCTAAGAATTTGCTCATTGGCAAAATGTTGGCCCCTTAGCGCTGGCCCTGCATGGGCAGCCCTCACTTAGCCCCCAGGAAGCCCTCACTAGGCCCACACAGGGCCACCAGTATTAATCTACAACAGGGGTGCCCAACCCTGGTCCTATCACCACATAACTAATGTCTGTATTGTCAAAAATGTACAGTAGTCAAAGGGTTTTCAAATCAATTTATTAAATACAAAATAGAAAATATTCAATAAAGATTAAGACAGCTACATACAGCCAAAAATTTAAATACACAAAAGTACAAAAAAAACAACAACAACAACGACAATAGAAAGCAAACAAAGCAATTTAAAAGCCATACATGCAAGTAACATCTCTGCAAAAAACATCAACTCCTTACTTTAGACTGGGCTTGAAATGACACATTTCCCAACCAGGACACAGCACAATATGCTTAGCAGGTGAGCCATGCTGGCTACTGCTGCTTGTTATTGCTAACTCCCTCTACCCACATGGCTTTACTTAAGGAAACCTAAAACACCCTAGCACCCCTAGTGGTAAGGAAGAAAACTGCCCACAAAATTCTTTATAACAGGCTCATGTCTGTTACACCTCAAATATGACTCGTGAGACCCACTTTCCTGCAGTGTTTACCTACAGCTTGATCAAACTCACCCAACTGTGATTTTCTAATGATCCTGAAGACATTAGGTGTGTTCGACTTGAAGCGGCGCTGCGCAGAATGATCAGTGTATGACATCAAAGTTCCACAAGAGCGATAAGAGAGCAGATGGATCCTTATGCTTTCGAACTGCTCTCGCGGTACTTTGATGTCATACACTGATCATTCTGTGCAGCGCCGCTTCAAGTCGAACACACCTGTTGATTAGCATGCTCAGGTGTGTTTGATTTAGGTTAGAACAAAACTCTGCAGGAAAGTGGATCTCGTGAGCCAGATTTGAGGATCCCTGGCCTATATGAAACAACAGGTTCTGGAAAGGACTCTTTTGGTTTGAGCCATTCCAGTCCAATTGAGTGGCTAAAGAATGGCCAGTCAATGTTAGAATTCTCCTAGTTGCATTACAGGGCTGCCTACACCAAACCTGCATGGGCCCAAAGGTACAAAAGTTGCTCTGGGCCATCATTGGATTAATGTGGGCAGTCCCATAGTGTGGGCTGTTCACAGAGAGCCTGCGGTGAGCCCAAAGTTGTGGGCCTCACCTTGGCAAGCCCGCACTGGGCCTGTTTAGGTTTGGTGTTGGCTGGCCCTAGTCCACTGTGCCTGCGAAAAGCAAGCATGGGCCCCGCAGGAGCATGTTTGCAGGGGTGTTTCTGTGGTTTTCTCAACTTCTGTTTGTGTTGACTGAAATCAGTCATTTAGTTTTTAATGTAGAGTCACATCAGTTATTTTTATTATTACAATCAAAATTACCTTTCGATTCAAATGATCACAGTCAATAAATGATTTTCATTATTCACCTCATGTAGCTCCAACACTTTTCAATGTTTTGTGTTCTTCTGTCTTCTGGTGTCACAAGTCACTGATTTTATTGCCATGCATTTTTATTTGTGTGTGTGTGTGTGTGTGTGTGTGTGTGTGTGTGTGTGTGTGTGTGTGTTCAGTAGTCCCCTCACTTGCTGGAGTAGCAGGTCAGCTGACCTATCAGCAGAGCTGGGTAGTAACTTTACAAGTAATTACAAGTAATCTGGATTACATAATCAGATTCCAAAAATTAAGTACTTGTAATTAGACTATATCACATTTTAAAATGCTCATAGTTACTATTGGTTACACTTTATTTTAAAACTGCTGTCCGTAACGTTTGGTAGCGGGTACATAACTAGCCAGTGTTCAAAACTATCTCCTTACCTTAGCCCAATTCACCATGGTCAGCTTGTAATGTTTTCTAATTTGAGTGGTACTGGTAGGTTTTCATGGGAAATACAAGCATGCCACCATTCATCTTTGCGTCATTATGTCACGTCTCTAAACATAAAGAAGAACATATTGCATGTGAGGATGCTGCAAGTGGTAGATTATCTATAGCCTTTACTCACAGCAGCTAGAATAATTAATATTATCATTTTAATGGCGGACTGTAATCCACAAAGAATTATGTGTTAATGAAACACATGTAAGTGACTGAAATTAGATTATATTCCAGTAAATGTGCATCCCAAACATGTGGGATTACACAAGATTTGTATTTCAAAGAGAGCCAGTTCTAAGGAACAAAAATGTGCTTTTTGGGTTAAAAGACCAATTTCTTTATATGAAATTTGAATGGTACAACAATTAGAGATTAGACTGAACATAAATTAAAACCTGCAAGTAACGCTAATACACACTATATACACGTAGTCACACAATGCTGATCATTAGATTTAATCACCATTAGTAGCGTGATTTATTGTAATGCTTTTTTTCCTCAGTTGTGTCAGAACAAAAGTGGAAAACTTGTTACTTACTTCTTCAGATGACAATAACTGGTGAAAATTCTTATTTGTTCTATTAAGACATGTCCAGCAGTTCTGACAATAACTTCACTGTCTGTAAATGAAATCAAAGGTGCTCAAATGAATGACCAGGATATCAATCCTGTATATGAATGCAAATTGTCTGGAACAAAACCAACAGTGAGACAACTCAAAACATACAGCCTAAAAACAAAATGCCTGTTTCGTGAATGGGGAAAACTCACCATCAAGGAGGGTATCCTCTGCCTAGCCACTTCCACCCACACCCAGTTGGTCCTGCCGGAGAAATATAATGGAACCATCTTGCGAGAGCTTCACAATGAAATGGGCCATCAAGGTACATGTGAAACTGAAACAAAGATGTACACTTACAGTACAGATCGCACACTCTCACTCATCCATAAACGTCTCTTTTGACTGTATATGCAGACAGACACTGAGAATTATGCTTGTTCTCTGTTAAAATGCTGAACAGTTACAAGAACTCCGGCACTACAAAATTTGTGTGAAACACAAAACAGACTGAAAGACTCTTGTGTTGAAAGAGAATGATAATGTCAAGACGACATTTATTTTTGTAGGGGAGTGTGTGATAGATTAAAATGGTAATTAAGAAATGTCATAATATAATCCAAGAAGGAACATGATTAAAAGAGTTCATAAAATGGTTAAAATTGTTTGTTTAAATCATGTAAATGGAAAGTTAGTTTCTATGGCTTCTTGTGGATCTGTGATCTATTAGTTAATCTAAGGTATGTTGGCGATTGATTAGTTTTGTCTGACGATACTCTAGGGGGAACTTTCGCGGGTTTTCTCAATCTTCATGAAGGTTCAGTAGAGAGAACACACTGGAGTTTCTACTCATATTAAAATTTTCCCCCTTTTCAGGTATGAGGGTTAATGCTTGGTAAAAGTGTAAAATTGATTAATGCATAATATTTCACTTTTTATAGTGGCTATTTTAACTCTTTTATGTGTTTGAATGAGTTAATGAGTACTGATGTAGCGTAAAGAGCATTGGTAAGAGGGAGTGTAGCGACTCCATTTTGTGCACGGAAAGCACCAGATGTGCATGTGGAAATTGTACATTAACAAGTTAGACTTTGATGTTTAATGTGTAAATGAGTGTTTATTTTAAAATTAATTGTTCATTTGTGCCTGAAATGTGTATATAATGGGAGAACAATGGAAATGATATAGGAGAAAAAGATGTGAGACAGATACATATATACTGAGAAAAGTTCGAGTATGTATACATGAGGAAATAAGTATTTGAAGAAAGAACAATAGTTTAAAAAGTACATTTATAAAAGGTTGTGAAATTTTTGATCATTTCAAGTGTATTGATTGATAGTAACCATTTTTACAATTATTCTTGGTACAGTATGAATAAATAATAATTCTGAGCCCTTAAGGAAACAATGCTCGAGCAATGTTAGCAATGTTCTGAAAATGTGGTTTATTTCAATTTGTCTTACCAATCTGCAAAAAGTTAGGGTTAGGGTTAGGGTTCATGTTATATAAATGGAGTTTACTGTTATATAAATTGTTCCCCCTTCTCAGAGTATGATACAGTAATTCTGTAGCAGTTAGGATTCAGTATTACTGCACTTTTTTAAGGCTGTTGTCCTTCTTCTCTGCAGCTTACATTTTTTGAGTGTTTGTCTGAGACTGTCATCTAGTCATTTTCATGCATTTACAGACTCACAGACATGCTTGTTTTACACACATCACTCAAACACAGAACTTTTTCTTTTTGACTTGAGAAAAAGAAAGTGAAAATGTGATTGAGGTGTTGTATGCTTGTCTCTCTTTATTCATGCAGTAAAATGGCAGAAGTCAGATTTTCTCAGGATGAGTTCACGTGTCCACTGTGTCTGGATCTCCTGAAGGATCCAGTGACCATCCAGTGTGGACACAATTACTGTAAGAGCTGTATTACAGGCTTCTGGGATCAGGAGAATCAGAAGAGAGTTTACAGCTGCCCTCAGTGCACACAGACCTTCAGTCCAAGACCTGCTTTGGGAAAAAATACCATTCAGGTTGAACTGGTGGAGAAACTGAAGAAGACCAATCTTTCTGCTGACTGTTACGCTGGAGCTGGAGATGTGCAGTGTGACGTCTGTACTGGAAGAAAATACAAAGCCATCAAGTCTTGCTTGATGTGTCAGGAATCTTACTGTCAACATCATTTTGACCGTCATGAGGAATTTCATTCACGTAAGCCACACAAAATGATTGATGCCACTGGACAACTGCAGGAGATGATCTGCCAGAAACATGAGAAACATCTGGAAATGTACTGTATTACTGACCAACAATGCATTTGTGAGCTGTGTACAAAATATGAACATAAAGACCACAACACTGTATCAGCTGCAGCACAGAGGACAGAGAAACAGGTATTTAAAACTAGGGCTTACACTTGTAGTGTAAACCAAGCTTTAATCTTCATGTTAATTCATGTACAGTAGTGGTTAATAATCAATCGTCCGTTCTGGAGTTTACAGCCATTAGTGATCATTCCTTTGTCCTGCAGAAGCAGCTGAACGAGACGCAGAAGACGTTCCAGCAGGGAATCCAGCAGGGAGAGAAAGATCTTCAGCAGCTGAGAGAGGCTGTGGAGTCTCATAAGGTGAGTCTGGAGAAGAAGAGAAGTTTGTCTCAGTCTCAGTTCAGACTCACTGAAGCCTGAATCACTGTGTGTCCTAACAGCGCTCTGCACAGACAGCAGTGGAGAACAGTGAGCAGAGGATCTTTACTGAGATCAAATGTTCAATTGAGAGAAGCTGCTTTAAGGTGATACAGCTCCTGATTCCTGATATCAGAGAACAGGAAAAGGCTGCAGTGAGTCAAGCTGAAGGACAACTGGATCGACTGGAGCAGGAGATCAATGATCTGAGGAGGAGAGACGCTGAGCTGGAGCAGGTTTCACACACACAAGATCACATCCAGTTCCTGCAGGTAACAAAGATCTAGAAGAACAGGATCATAGTAGACTTGAGCCAGATCCTGTTGTGACAGGTCTTATTATATAATCATCAGACTCTCATCTGATCATCTTCTTTTCAAAGAGGTGCTGCTCACAAATGGCTTTCAGCTCTGGAAATCTCTTAGGAATCATTTCTCTGAGCACTTTCTTCTGGGAGATATATTTACCTGTCAAACACCACTAGCACTACCGACAGTTAAAACTTCACTAACTTTTCAGCTTTTCTAAAATCGGATTAGGTGATCTTAAAAGCGGATAAAATTGATTTTTATTTGCCTGAATGATAAATTTGACCATGAAGACCCCAAACATGAAGTGATGTTGCATATTAGCAATCAGTCCCACAAAGATTTGGAGTTTTTAGCTGAAACTGTGTTCCTTGGTGATATTGTTACAGGTGGCATGACAACAGAGTAGGGGATCCAAGTCAAGTCAAGTCACCTTTATTTATATAGCGCTTTTAACAATACAGATTATGTCAAAGCACTTAACAGTATCAAATTGGAGGATAGAGTGTCAGTAATGTATAATAATAAGAGTAAACACTCAATTTTCAGTTAAGGGCATTTCATTATGGAATTCATCAGTTCATTGTCTAGCTCAGTTTAGTTTAAATAGTATCTGTGAAATCAAATGGACCATAATCGCTAGAAATTAAGTGTCCCCAACTGAGCAAGCCAGAGGCAACAGCAGCAAGGAACCAAAACTCCCTCTGTGACAGAATGGAGAAAAAAACCTTGGGAGAAACCAGGCTCAGTCGGGGGGCCAGTTCTCCTCTGGCCAGAATATTATTGTTTATTTATTGTTTACTTATTGTTTTAATTAAAATTTTAAATGTATAAATGTATTATATTTATATTTGTATATTGTTGCAATTTCTAACAATAATAGTATTATGCAGTTAGGTATTTTATTATATTTTTAGTTATTTTGTTTTATTTTTAGATTTATTGTATTTTTAGTCGAGGTCTTCACTGGGGATATGTCCCCGGGGCTCGTCCAGCTGTCCGGCCTCCGCCGACGATTAGGGCCGCAGACATCATCTCCCGCCGCCGATCTACCATCTGATCCGGACACGGACTGAGAAACAGAATAAGTGCAAGATTTATTAAAGAGCATAGTCAACACAGGCAGGGTCAAACACCAGCAAACAATGTCCTGGGGCAAAACAAAAGAGTAATCCAAATAACAGGCGTTGGTCAGGGCAGGCAGTAAAAAATCACAAACCAGGGAACAATTCAAAGACAAAAACCCAAAGGCAAGGAAACAAGGAAATGCTTAGAAATTTCCAATAATAGCTAAACAAAACTTAGCAATGTGTGAGTGTGCAACTTAAATAGTCCTCCTGATGGGAAACAGACGTGTCCATAATCAGTTCCTAGGCTGGGGTTTCTGAGAAATGGAGTCCGAGGTGAGAAGGTGAAGGTAAGGGATCGAGATTCCTCTAAAGGAGCTCATGGGCACTCCAGGTGGAGATTGTGACAGAGCCCTCCCCCCTTAAAAAGCGGCTTCCAGACACTCCTCAAAGGGTCACAAAAGTCCAGGAGGGAGGCGGCGTGGAGGCAGAACGGGGGAGGGATGGAGGGCCAGGTCCCTGTGGAGGTGGAGGACCTGGAGACTGAGGCAGAGTCGGCCGAACAGGCGGAGCCAAAGACCACCAGAGCAGAGCTGAGGGGCAAAAGGGCGGAGCTGGTGGAGCTGAAGACCACCAGGGCAGACCTTAGGGGGAGGGAAGTGGTGTGTGGCCAAGTATGGTGACCCATACTAGGAGTTTGTGCTCTGCATTTAATCCATCCAAGTGCATGCACACAGTAGTGAACATACACCCAGAGCAGTGGGCAGCCAATGCTGCGGTACCCGGGGAGCAGTTGGGGGTTTCAGTGCCTTGCTCAAGGGTCTCACCTCAGTCGTGGTATTGAGGGTGGAGAGAGTGCTGGTTATTCACTCCCCCACCTACAATCCCTGCCGGACCTGAGACTCGAACCCACGACCTTCGGGTTACAAGTCCAACTCTCTATCCTTTAGGCCACTGAGCATATGGAACCCAAGGTCCCCACGGTGGAACTGACGACCACCAGGGTGGAGCTTATGGTGCTGAGGACCACTCTGCAGTCGTAACAGGACAGACAGACAGCTCAGAGATGGCATCTTTGGCCGTGACAAGACAGGCTGAGAGATCAGAGACGGCCTCCTTGTCCGGGACCGGAAAGGCGAAGAGCTCACAGAAGGCCTCCTTGTCCGGGACAGGACAGGTGAAGAGTTCAGAGATGGCCTCCTTGGCCGTAATAGGACAGGCTGAGAGATCAGAAATGGCCTCCTTGTCCAGGACAGGCGAAGAGCTCAGAGATGGCCTCCTTGGCCGGGACAGGACAGGTTGAGAGCTCAGAGATAGCCTCCTTGGCCGGAACAGGACAGGCGGAGAGTTCAGAGACGGCCGCCTTGGCTGTGACAGGACAGACTGAGAGTTCAGAAGTGGGCACCACCGCCCAGAGAGGTTCTGCAGCAGATGCCGCCTCCTCGGAAAGAGCCGGAGCAGATTCATGGACTGCAGCGGGCTTTGGATCAGACCCACAGACCGGAGCGGGTTCTGAGCAGATTCGTAGACTGGAGCAGGCTCAGAAGGAGTAGTAGTGCAGTGTGTAGCCCAAACACACAGGATGGCCATTACAGGGAGCACAGAGGATAAGGGAACACCCTCTATGTCAGTCAGTGGCTGCATGTTTTTGACAATAAAAATAAAGCAAATCAGGAAACACAAAATGAATACCCGTGACTCTTAAATTTTTTTACAACGTTATCAATAGTAATCCTGACCCCAGGCAACGTGGAAATCCAATTCTTTCAGACAGTTGTTTTGAATGAATCGTTTCATTTCAATAGTTCATCCTTTATCTTTATGCTAAACAATGAGAAACCATAAAAACATTACTTTACTGCCCTTCATTCAAGTGTTTGGTTCATGCATGCGCATATAGGCGGCTCATGTGTCTTTGGTCCAAGTCAAACTGTTTCCTCAGTTCAGTAACTGTTGAAGGAACTGGAGCGCTGAATGAGTTCACAGGTATTAATTTTGTCCTCCTAAATATACTTTTTTATTCTCAAAGATGGAAAACTGCTGACTTTGGCATTTTATGAATCATCAAGGATCACGGTTTCAGCTTAAAATCTTCTTTACTGTTCTACTGAACAAAAAAGTCACCTACATCTTGGAGGGCCTGAGGGTGAGTAAATTAACAGAAAATTTTCATTTTTGGGTTAGCTATGCCTTTAAGACACGGTCAGGTCCTGTTTGGTTTCAAGGCGCTGATGCATTGTTCAGTCACTCCAGGATTTCACGATTCTGCGATTGCAGAATTTAATGCAAAATCAAACACCACATTATTTGTGGCACCTTGCATATTTGTCTGAACTGATGAGACTGATTGCTAATATACAGCATCATGTTTGTGAAGTTTCAGTGTCACTAACTGCTCTAAAGTTATAAATAATAATCAATATAATTATAGCCTTTGAGCTGCTTTTTTGAGCAAATCTACTCAACCCTACAATAAGACTCCATTAATGTTCTTGAGTTGTTAGATGGACATTTTTGTTCTTAGCAGATGTTTTATTATCCAAACTATTTCCTAGAAAGTTTACATAATTAAGTGGCAAGTACTAGAATCTGTAGCTCTAATGTGATATAATGAATATGAGAAGAATGAAGCTGATGCTGTGAAAGTGCTGGATTGAGGTGAGTTATTAATGATCAGTCAAGTCAACAAGAGCCATACAAATCTGAAGTTCCTGCAGGTTACTGGGTGAAGTGTGGAGCTGATGTATTTTGATTTCTGTCTTTTGTAGAGTTTCCAGTCCCTCTCAGCACCTCCTGAATCTACAGACGTAAATGACGATCCCTTCAGTTCTCTTTTCTCTTTTGATGACCTGAGAGAATCTGTCCGTCAGCTGAGACAAAAACTAGAGAATTCCTGCAAAGGGGAGCTCAAGAAGATCTCAGACAGAGGTAAAGTCCTGGAGATTCATCTGCTCTCAGAAACAAGTCCATCATCATCTCATATCATGGAGAACATCATATTAGAAATGTCTTAGTAATGGATGCAAGATCATTTTCTCTTGACATGAGAATCACACTGTTCATGTCTGTTGATTTCCACAGTTACATACACCAAGATCAGGAACAACATCCTACAATGTAAGTCAGTAAGAAAACAAGCAGAAAACTCACTGAGTGTGTTCATGTTCTTCCTGTAGAAGTGAAAGAAGAGTTTTATAATCGATGAAGTAAATGATGATTTGCACAGGATATCTGGTCATCTGTACTGAGACACTGATGCAGGGCTCCAGACAAAAAAAAATCAAGCAAGGAGCCATTGGCTCCTATAGGAAACAAAATTAGGCAAAAAATTAATTTTTTAGGTGCCACAGAATAAACGTTTTATTTATTTATTTTTTAACACTTTAACATTTCAGTCGTACTGTCGTGTTTATGGCTCATCTTTTCTTGTCTTTAGTTAAGTAAAGCTATGAATATGCAATAGCACATTAAATTTAGCAAAATGCTCCTCTTTATAGTTATTTTTCTAGCTGCTAATGAGCTTAGGGACGCTGAATGGTTATTCTGAGGTCAATGTATTGTTACGTGGCATTGTGTATAAGCTTTACACGTTTTCCACATTTTGAAACACAGAATGAGTGATTACATGAGACATTTCTGTAAGTTGTAGTCTTATAAACATATCTTATAAATTAGCCTACCTTTTTATGTTCATTCATGTTCATTTCCTACTACAGTAGTAAAGAGAAATATATGATTGAACTGAGGCGCTAAAGAGATCGCTCATGCCATATTGAAGAGTGCCATAACCGTATTTATTGTTTGAATTTTGTAATAAATTTACAGGAGCTGCGTTCTGCAGGTGTGCCATCAGATTTTAAGTCATAACATGTAAATTTATATAGTCATCAGTGGCGACCTCAGCAAAAACAAATTAATATTTTTGGTCGCAAATGCAACCGTTTTAGTCACAGTCTGGAGCCCTGTGGTGATACACTGAACATGAAGAGTTCAGCTACATAAAAAGATCAAACAGATTCATAATTCCTGATTCTGATGTGTTTTATCTCCATCAGATTCCCAGCAGCTCACTCTGGATCTGAACACAGCACAGAAACGTCTCCGTCTGTTTGAGAACAACAGAGTGATTACTGGCACTAGAATAGATCATTCATATCCTGATCATCCAGACAGATTTGATGTGTGTCAGGTGTTGTGTAGAGAGAGTGTGAGTGGACGCTGTTATTGGGAGCTGGAGTGGAGAGGAGGTGAACATGGTGTGCGTATATCAGTGTCATATAAGAGCATCAGCAGGAAGGGACAGAGTAAGGAGTGTTTGTTTGGAAATAACAATCAGTCCTGGAGTTTGCACTGCAATCCCCCCAGATACTTATTCAGACACAATAACGTGGAGACTGATCTCCCTGTAGAGTCCATCAGCAGGAGAATAGGAGTGTTTGTGGATCACAGTGCAGGAACTCTGTCCTTCTACAGCGTCTCTGACACAATGAGCCTCATCCACAAAGTCGAGACCACATTCACTCAGCCGCTCTATCCTGGGTTTTATGTTTCTAGGGGATCAAGAGTGGAACTGTGTTAATGAATCAGAATAGAACTGATGAGGGATTCTACCCATAATGCTTTGAGCTGCATAAATCAGTTACAGAGATGTTATAGAGTCTCTTCTTTTCTCTTCATGACATTAATATTGCAGCTGAACGTCTGTCAGTGAAATAACATGTCAGAATAAATGTGTGTAATAAATCCTCATATAGACAGTAAGATCAGGTGTGTTTCTGTACTTTTTATGTGTATCAGTGAAATTACCGTTTTTAATTCAAATGTGCACAGTCAATAAATCTTTTTCATTTTACACATTCTGTACCTCTGGCCGTCTTCAGCATTTTGTGTTCTTCTGTGTTCCATTGTCACAAGTCAGTGTTTTTTGTCATGCATTTAATTGTTAACCATGGAATTCATCTTTATTTGTGTGTGTGTGTGTGTGTGTGTGTTCTGCTCATCTGTTCATCTTAAAGGTACAGTAGGAGATCTTGGAAAATGCTCTCCCTGCAATCGCCCTCCAAAGCCACACCCCCTGAACACATATACACTCGCAGACCAGAATACCAGAGACAACATTACTACAATAGGTTACATCAGCGGTTCCCAATTCCAGTCCTGAATGTTCCGAAGTGAAGTAAACTTCAATGGATTTCCCCTGCTCAGGGAATAGGGAGCAAAGAACACTATGTAGGGAGCATGTCAATCGGAACACAGTTCATGTACGTAGCTCACTTCTAACGAGCTGGTTATCTGAATCGGGTGTGTTAACTAAGCAAGACCTGCAAAATATGCAGAGCGGGTGGGAAGGGGGGCTGGAATTGGGAACCGCTGGGCTACATCATGTGTCATTCACAGGTGAGAAAAATTTATAGCACAGTTAGTAAAAGTACTACAGTACCAGGAAGGAAGATTAGGTTGTTGATGTTTGTCTGCCATCCTCGCTCTGTCTGCACAGCGTGCGTGATCGCGCTGATGACGTATACTATCTGGTGCACAGAGGTATGCTAATACCTCCATTTCTTGGTCCTATGCCTTCCACAGAATGTATAAATACAAATACATTCAGACCACTTAACTTAACGATTGCTATCGGGATGTGAAGAGACTTTCAACCAGAATAACAAAAAATATTTCTGAAGACAATCACCTATTGCACCTTTAATGTTCAGGTTTTTGGAAGATTCTGTCATTTTCTTCCTGAATCTCAAAAGAGAATCCAGCATCCTCTAATAGCACTGATCTAAAGGTTTATTTCAGGTTCTTTACAATGCCAATGGGTTAATATTAGCTACAGATGGTTGGTGTTTTAGTTTCTGAGGGCTGTGCCACACTTTTCTATTCAGCGAGTGGAGGTGCATTTGATCAAGGCTGTTTTAAAGGGATGATGAAGGACAGAAGAATGGCCACTGCTTTGACTTTTGACATTTATGTTCATGTTGCAGATTTCTATGGCTCCTGACTCGATGTGTGTTTGATTTTATGCATCTGCCAGGTGCTTTTATACAAAAATATCTTACGGTGCATTCAAGATATATGTTTTATTGATATGTGTGATATGCCAGAAGGATCTATCCTAGGCCCTCTGCTATTTTCAGTTTACATGTTGCCCCTTGGTAATATTATTAGAAAATACAGGATTAGTTTCCATTGTTATGCTGCTGAAACTCAACTATATATCTCAACAAGACCAGATGAAACTTCTAAATTATATAAGCTAACAGAGTGTGTTAAATGTAAAAGACTGGATAACCAATAATTTTCTCCTATTAAATTCTGATAAGACAGATATTACTTATTGAAACAAAAAAACAGTACACAGAATTTCTTAGATTTCAGTTTGCATCTAGATGGATGGATTACTTCCTCTACAGGGTGTTATAATAGACAGCAACTTGTCTTTTGAAAATCACATTTCCCATGTTACAAAAACAGCATTCTTCGATCTTAGAAACATTGCCGAGCTTTGAAACATGTTACCTGTTACTGATGCAGAAAGCTAGTGCATGCATTCATGACCTCTAGACTGGACTATTGTAATGCAATGCTAGGTGCATGTCCTGCAGCTTCAATAAACAAGCTACAGATAGTCCAAAATGCAGCGGCTAGAGTCCTTACCAGGTCAAGAAAATATGATCATATTACCCCAATTTTACAATCTCTACACTGGCTACCTATTAAGTTCCGCATCAGCTACAAAATATTATTACTTATCTACAAGGCTCTAAATGGTTTAGCTCCTGCATACCTCACTAGTCTTCTATCATGCTACAATCCATCACACTCCTTAAGATCACAAAACTCTGGATTCTTGGTAGTTCCTAGAATTGCAAAGTCCACTTAAAGAGGTAGAGCTTTTTCGCATTTGGCTTCCAAACTCTGGAATAGCCTTCCGGATAACGTTCGGGGTTCAGACACACTCTCTCTGTTTAAATCTAGATTAAAGACACTTCTGTTCAGCCAAGCATTCACATAATGTATCTCATAACCTTGCACTTCAGTTATATTTGATCAAATGCACATTATTATTCTTTTGCTTGAGTTGAACACATCATTTTCGCTTGGTTGGAACAGCAGCTACGCTAATGTTGTCTCTATTTGTTTCTCTGTTTCTGCCACGGGATTGACTTCCCGAGGTATCTAGGAATTACACAAACTTCAGTCTAGATCCACTCGTAGATGTGAGTTATGGCTGTATATCAAAGGAACATTGGCTTGTACTATCCTTTCATCTGTTAAGGGTGATTTCTGATGACAGCTGCTCGGTGCATTTGTTTGCTGCGTACAAGCTTTTGTTGAAAGTAAAAATAACTTATGTGTTCAAAACTGCACTTTAGTATTTTTCAATTTAAGTCTTTATTGCTGATTCATAAAACTGATTTGTCGCCATCTAATGACAGAACAATGAAACTAAAATTACCATCACGAACACACACAGTTTCCCAATACTAAATACTACTATAATATATGATATTATTTATATAAAATATTATTTGAATAATAATATTTAATAAACAACAAGAGCCATCATAAAAGTTGCTAGGCAACTTGGTAAAAGTACAAAGGCAGCGCTATACTATACAGCATTAAACTGATGATTTTATCAGTAAAATAGTTTAGCAACTCATCAAGCTCATCAAGGCTGTATTGATTTGATCAAAAATACAGAAAAAAAATGTAATTTTGTGAAATATTATTGCAATTTCAAATAGAAGTTTTCTATTTTAATATACTTTAAAAAATAATTTATTTCTGTGATGAAAGCTGAATTTTTTTCTAATATGCTGATTTATTATCAATTTTGGAAACAGTTGTGCTGCTTAAGTTTTTCTTCTTCTTCTTCTTTTTTGAAACCTTTGATACTTTTTTCAGGATTCTTTGATGAATAAAAAGTTCAAAAGAACAGCATTTATTTACAATAGAAATCTTTTGTAACAATATACAGTACTGTTCAAAAACTGATTTTTTTTATTCTATTTATTTTTAAAGAAATAAATACTTTTTATTCAACAAGGATGTGTTAAATTGATACAAAGTGATAGTAAATATTTATATTGTTAGAAAATATTTCTATTTTGTATAAACACTGTTCTTTTTAACTTTTTATTCATCAAAAAGTATCACAGTTTTCAAAAAAATATATATTTTTTAATTAAGCAGCACAACTGTTTCCAATATTGATAATAAATCAGTGTATTAGAATGATTTTAGGTCTCAAAAGTAAGCAAAAAATATGAAAATTTAAATAAATATTAAAAAGTAACATAAATAATTCACAGCCTTGATGTAGTTGGTGCCATGCTTTACCATGCATGTGTACATACATATATAAAATATATTTTAAAATTGCGTATAATTTCCATGTCTAAGACGTAAATTTCTAGTATCCTTGTGTGTATGCAAACATTAAAATTGCATGAGTTGCATGCATTGACTTTATAGTCCAGGGCTGCAATAGAGCTGATACAAATTGTTAATAAAAAACAGTAGTGAATGAATTTTATTATTAGTTAGTTGTTTAGTCACATTTACAGCGACATCAGAAGATCCTTCACCAGTTACGTCACTTTGCAGTTGGAAGATTCTCTTTATGACAAAAATTGAGCGTTTTTATGTGATTAATCAGTTACTGATTAATCACATAAAAATGCTCAATTTTTGTCATAAAGAGGACAATCTTCCTACTGCAAAGTGACGTAACTGGTGAAGGATCAAACATATTAATGTTTGGATTATTTATTTTAAATTATAAAAACAGTTATTTGCATTTGATATTGTTCTCAGCATCTGCTGAGTTTGAAGCTGCTTTAATTCCAGAATGAGTGCAGGTCGGCGTCGTCATGGAAACCGCTTTTACACCTGTTTTACGCAGCTTTCAGGAGTTTTTAACAGGCCAGATTCCATTAACCTGGGCAGCGTCTCATTCAGAGATTTAGTGCCCTTGAAGAGGAAAACAGCCAGCCTTCATCGACAAGACTGACAGGACGACTCAACCAAAACTTACCACCCGGACTGATTAAGAAAACAGACTTCTATTGCATGAAAAGTGTTTTAAAAATGTGACAGCACTTTAATTTCTTGGGTCACGTGATCAAGAAAGAAATCCCATCCTGCATTTCTTCTCATTAATTTCATGTTTCAGTCAGAAATAATGTCACAGAAGCAAATGCTTTGGATTGTGAAGGATTTCATGTTCATTTTAAACATCAAACTCAGGATCATAGTTTGGCAATATACATTCAAAAGTTTAGAATAAATACTTTTTTAAAAAATCCTCACCAAGGTTACATTTATTTGATAAAATGCAATAAAATGTGAAAAATTATAATTTGAAAGAGCTGTTATCTGTGTGAATGTTCTGTTTGTTACGGGGCAAATGAGATGAGAGACGTGCAGATCCATCTGCAAAGCTTTATTCAAAGACGTGGTCATAAAACAGGCATGGGTCGACAAGAGCAACAGTTATAGCACAGGCAAGACGAAAGAGTAATCCAAAGACAGGCGTGGGTCAGTCGACGGCAAATGTAATCCAGAGGGCGAGGCAAACAGGGAATCCACAAACAGAAAATAGTCCAGGCGAGGCGCAAACAAAGTCCAAAACACAAAGGCAAAGGGATAATCCAAGATAAACTAAATTCCAAGGCAGGCAGAGAGCAGACAGGACGAGGTAAACAGGCTAAGATCAAGACACGGATAAATCAGGCATAGAACAGGACTAGACTACAGTCAGAAAACTCAGGATGGCTCCGTAATGTAGCTATCACTAACACAGGGATAAATGCTAACAGTACTCGGCCATCTGAGAAGGATCTAAGTGGGTGTTATAGTGTGTGTATTGGTTGCAGGTGAGAGAGTGTTATCAGTGAAGTGGAGCATGAGAAATGTAGTTCATGGGGACATGTGAAAGTCTGTGTAGTGAGAGAATCAATATAATGGAAGAGCGTCCTCTGGTGGCAATTGGACAGAAGTCCACAAACTGGATTCATGACACTATTCTTTTACATATATACATATATATACATATATACATATATTACATATATATATATATATATATATATATATATATATATATTTTTTTTATTTTATTTATTTTTTTTAATTAATAGTTATAATAATCTTAGTAATTTTGTTGTGTGTTTTGTTTTTGGGATTTTTTTTTTTGTCTTTTTAAAAATGTCTAATCTTATTTCTGTAAGTTATTTTCATTTTTATATTTTCAGGGGTTTTTTGTTTGTTTGTTTTAGTTAAAGTTTTAGTTTTTTTGTCATATTTATTAGTTTTTCTTTTTTAAAGTATATATAGTTTTTAATTCATTTTTATTTCAGTGTAAATTATTTTAGTACATCAGTTTAAACAAATGAAAAATGTTGCCTTGGCAGTTAATTGAAATAAAATGTTTGTTTTTTAAAACAAATATTATAGTATATCAGTTAACTTCTTTTATTTCTAGCAACATTTTTAATGTTTTTTTTTTGTTTTAGTTTTAGTTAACTATAATGACTCTGTAAATATATTGATGAAAATGTTTTTAAATAGAAAAGTTATTTTAAATTATATCTTATATTATAATATACAATATATTGTATATTATAAATTATCTCACAATATTACTTTTACTAATTTTAAATGACTAAGTTCATTTGATTAATTTTACTGTATTTTTATCAAATAAATGCAGACTTGGTGAGCTGTAGAGACTCAAAAACATAAAAATCTTAATTATATTCTTTTATTATTAAAATAATATAATTATATTATATTATATTACATAACTTTTGACTGGTAGTGTACAGGATTTGACAGATGAAGAGCAGTTGATCATAAAAATAGACTATTATATCTGTGAAACACTGTTGACTGTTTATTTAAAGTGTAGTGTGTTTTAGTGAAGCACTGCTCAGTTTTGCAGTGAATGTGATGCAGTTTTCTGTGTCTCTTGGCTCTGCTGATCTGCGATCAATGCGATCTGTGTGTGTCGGTGTTGAATCATGAGGCCGGTCGTAATGACTCAGGTTGTCATATTAGTTATTGGGTTAAGTGCTGTTTGGCAGAGCTGCTTAGCAGACTTCTGGAGCGTCTCTCGTCTCTCAATCTCTCTCTTTTAAAAGCACTGCACTGCTGTCATTGTGAGAAATAACCTTCTGTATGAGCCCTAAAAACTCCTCAGATTTATGAAACACGCCTCAGACGCTCAGAAAGCAGTCATATTTATAGTGCTTACTGCTTATGCTCATATTAAATCCCTGAGGTTTGTCTTCCTCTTCGCCGTGACACGAGAATCTGATTCTTCACAACAATATAATTATCAAAATAATAGCTCTGTGTTTGTTTCAGTGATTCAGTGTGCGGAAGCAGTTCGGTGTCAACAGTAATTACCCACAATATATTTTGACACATAATTTACTAAAGCTGCAAAACAGCCTGATAAAACTCATTTTACAAGAAATGTGACTTTCTTTGCTTAACTAATAGCTTCGT
>JAFVLL020014075.1:0-15000 GCA_021397915.2 Tor tambroides | reverse complement strand
CCTCTCATATTCCTCAAAGCAGCACACATTAATAGATGTTGATAAAGTCTTCTGCATGCAGTAAGTGTGTGTTTGCTGTGGCTTTGTTGTGTTGGAGGGGTTTGGGGGAGGGGTGGATCTATACAGCTCAATATCATGCTGAATTCAGATTAAATAACATTTAATATCACTGTGCACTTTAATAAATAACATCCGAGCAAATATTAACACACAGTGTCAGAGATATGGACACAATGTTTCAGATTCAGGGCAGAGTTCCCAGTGTTTTAGCATCGGGAATGGCCTTGTTGGGTTAGATATTTATGATTTTATATATCCCTCATAATGCATTCAAAATCTGTGAACTACATTCTCATTCAGGGTCTGTTTGGACCTGAAGAATCATCTCATTTTTTTTTTTTTTTTTTTTCAAATTAAACCATATTGTATCTGATTATGAACTTAACATTCATGAGTCAATGTGAAAAAAATGTCAAAGTTATGAATGCTAACATGTAATTATTGCATTTACCCCTTTTTTATTAATAAAAAAATAGGAATTCTTTACAATTTTAAATTACACAAAAAATTGTGACACAAAATATATATTTTATTCAATATTTTTATTTGAATATGTTATTGTGTGATATTTATAAGAACATATATTCTAAAAATTGACAGTGTTAAGACCATTGGAATGAATGGAATTGAATTAAACTCATGATTAAACTCAAAAACAGTCCAAAGTTATGAAACCTATGTATTTATTTCTATCTATCAAAATCGTCAAAAAGCATAAATATTACTCTGAAAAGGTTTCAAACAAAATACATGCATAAACTTTTATTTTCAGATGAAAAACATAAAGGTTTCATGCTGCAATGGTTCATCAATAGACATACATATTCATATTCAACAAAATTCAGTCCCAAAAGTGTGTGAGATATGGGGAAAAGGTTGAATATATTTTACGAAAGGTTTTTTTTTTGGGCACAAATAGCCTATAACTTCATAGATCATTTTACAAGATTTTGGCGCCAAAATGATCAGAATTTTTCCTAACTGGTTGCATCTCTTAAAAAAATTGGAAAACATCTAAAAGTTTGTTTTGAGGGTCTTAAAACATTTGCAAAGTTTCCTCCCCTTTCTAAAAACTATGCATTTTTTTACATGCATTTTTGTGTCTCTCTTCCGGGTCAAAACAAACCCAAATGTAATGAGGCGTATATATATATATATATATCATTATGTTTAGAGGTTTTATTCCTCAGATGTCTCGAGGAGTGTGTGAAGTCTCTGTTTTGTGAATATAATGAGTCTTTGAGTTCCCATCAAGCCTCCTTTGGTTAACCAGGTTCATATGAAGGACAACAACTGGTCAGGGTTGTTTTTCCTCCAAAACCTCAAGGACTTTGGTTTAGGCATCATAGTATTTGTTTGCAACAGTGAAAAGACCCAAGAAGTTGTTGGAAAATTGGTTTGAAAGCAACTTTGGAGACGTGCGTTTAAAACGTCAGATGGTGTTTCTGTCAGAATCAGTGTGTTTTTGGGTCAATAGAGTTGGTCTTCAAGGGTGTGTAATGTCTTTGGTGAAAGTTGGTGTTTTTCTGAAGGTTGAGTGTGTTGGATATTTATAATATATAAAGTATATTTGTGAAGTTAGAATACGTCATTGTAGTATTTACTGTTCTGAATATGCTGTAGAGATTTGATTCTGTTTTAATTAAATAAAAAAAGCATTGAGTGTGGATAGGATGATTTTCATTATCCTGTTATAATAAAGAAAATGAGACTTTTGTTTCTGCATTATAGTCATGAGAATTTTGGGAAACCTTTGTCGTGAAAATAATGTCACAATGGAAAACAAATCTAATATCCCTTAATTTTCTTGATGCAAAATTTTATTTTTTAATTCGTAAATCTGGTTTCATAAAATAAAGCTGGTTTCAAGCTAAAATGTGACCATTGTAATGCGTGTGATGCTTTTTGTTGCATTGCAATCAAGAGAAATTTGAGAAAATGTTATTTAATGGTCATGAAAATAGTCAGTGCAAAAAAAAAAATAAATCCAAATGTCTCTTCATTTTCTTTATGCAAAATATAATTTCTCAATTCGTCCTGCTGGTTCCAAGCTAAATGAAAGTAATGCACATGACACTTTTTTGCATTATAATCATGGGGATTTAAAGAAAATGTTGTTTAATTGTCATGAAAATAGTCGCAATGCAAAAATATCCCAATTTTTTATTATGCATAGTATTTCTTAATTCTTCCTTCTGATTTCAAGCTAAAATGTCTTGATACTTTTTTTTTTTTTTTTGCATTACAATCATGAGAATTTTGGGAAAATTGTTTAATTGTCATGAAAACGGCATCACACTGCAAACAGTCCCTCAATTGCTTCATTTCTCCCTCTGAGTTGAAGGTGAAATGTGTTTGTGTCATTGGCGGCGGGGTTGTTGAATGCTGTAGCGTTGCCGCGAGGGCTCGTAAAGCCTGATGTTTTGGCTGTGGTGTGTGTGTTGTGTAATCGTCTTCTCGTAGAGCATTCCAAGATTCCCCGGCGGAGCGGACGCTGCCGTAAAAAGAAAAGCAGGGCGGTGTGGCGCTTAAACAGCCTTCTATTGGTGGAAACAAATTACCCTGATGCTTCGTTTGCTGCTCATATCTGTTGTGTTTTGCGTGTTTGAACGGTGGGGTGTGAGTCTGCTTTCACTGCACATCCATGTGTGTTTGTGTGTGTGTGTATGTGTGTGTGTGTGTGTGAGAGATCTGTGTGTTTCTGGATGGGGGGAGGGGGGGCTGGAATTCCTCTCTGGACTGAAATGGCCACTGTATAGGCTAGTAGTCCATCAGCGCTGTAGAGCGGATCATCCAGAGGGAAGTACGGCCGTTTGCATGCTGCGATATGGATGCAAGCTGTGCTGCATTGATGGGGGGCTGGACGAGCGAGAGAGCAATACACAGAGAGAGATTGTGTGTGTGTGTGTGTGTGTGTGTGTGTGTGGTGTGGGGGGGGGTCTGTGAGAAATGGGGGATGGGTCGCCTGAAGCAAGAACTGGGATTTAAAGCAACAGTACGTGTTTTTCTTGTGTGTTTACACTAAAGTGTTGTATTTAGTGATGTGGTTAAACCTCCAGCTCATAGGGCACTATGAAATCAGTTTTATTTTTTTCCCAAATTCTTCTTTTTTTTTTTTTTTTTTTTCGTTTTTCTCTGGATTTTGTTTTTTCCTCCAGTTTTCTGGACCCCGTTTTAATGGTTAAATTAAATTTCAGTTATAAAACTGCATGTCTAATTAATTGAAATCATGAAACTTATACATTTAAACAAGAATTCATTAAAAGCAAATTCCTCAAATTCCATTTTTTCTGTTTAAATTTTTGGGGAGTCCATTTTAATGCTTTAATTAAATTTTAATAATCAAAAAGTCTAATTAATTGAATTATTATAATAATATAATAACAACAATAATAATAAAAAAATTATTTTTTTTTGTGTGTATTTTCATTTATCCTGGTAATTCATTAATTGCTTGGCAGGTGTATAAACCAGTAAATAGATTTACATGTATTGTGAAAATTTGTACAAATATTTCTGAAAAAGAAACTTTGGAACAATTATCACATAGAAATTGCTTGTAAATTTCACAAATCATTATTAAATTACCAATAATAACAATTTGAGATTCTGTTGTGAACCTGTATTTTGAGAAGCGCCTAATAAATTTTACTTGAATTACACAGAAATGGCAAGTAACGTTAGTAAAAAGATTGAAATAGTATTTTCTTGTAAAATGTACTCTAATAATCTTTGCTTATTTACAACTTACAACAAGTAAAACAGTCATTTCTACTGTGCATTATTTGGCGTCTTCATAATCATTTTGAGTGTAAAAGGCTACTTTTACTATTGTTTTTGTCATTATTGTGTTAGTTATTTTGGGGGGTTTTGATGTAAAGAACTCCCTTTTTTTTTTTCTTTTTTTTTTTTTTTCTTTTTTTTTTTTTTAGGTTTGTAGAATCACTGAATCACTGCAAGAACATGTTGCATCATATTGCATTGAATTTTTAACATTTCTCACAAATTCCATGCATAATTTTTACTGTGAAGAATCAAATTAAATGATTGCGTTTAAACCGAATGCATGCACTCTGAAATTTACTTTTGTTAAAGATCGGTCATCAGGCAGTGGCAGTAATTTAAAAAAAGGTCAATTATTGACTGGTTGATCAATCATCCATCATAACTACCAATGGGAAGTTTAAGATTTTAATTGGAATGCAACTTTTCCAATCAGGAGCGAGTCAAATGAAAAATCACATTGGAAGTTAGCAGTTGTTGAAAATAAATTTTCATTGCAATTGTTGTATGAGGTATAAAGACAGATTGTGTTCTGTTTTAAGGCATATTTGAGCCTGTTACAACACAGTTTGTGATAAAACAGCCATATGCATGTTGAGAGCAGAACATTGAGGCGAATGGAAATGCATTGTCTGTATTTAACTCGTGTATCAAATGGACTTCATTGAGCATCAGTTTTACACAAAAAGCAATGTTTGCTGGACCCTTGACAGTCTCTCTTGTGATTTGTCTTTTGTGCTGTGTCACATCTTTGTGTTAGAATGTGAAATGTTATCCAAACACAGAGGTGGGATGCTGGGATTTGCTCAAAATGCCCATAATTGACTTTGGGCCCTGGATGAGGGGAATCGTTGAATTCATGAATGTGTATTTTCCTCTTGACTTTAAATCTGTTGCAAACCCACTGTTTAGGTCGGAGCTGATTTGATAAGTGAAGATCAAAATGGTCGTGTTCAGACAGAATGTCTGGATTATTACCTATAATGCCTACAACATAAAGTCATTTTGGGCCGTGATACAGGAGATCAAAACGAGCAATAACAAAGAGATTTATTTAAAAGCATCGTTCTCATGGCAGAAATTGTTGGACGGCAGTTTTGAGACATTTGTAGAAGGTTGTACTTGAATTTCAAGCAATGATGGATTGTCCTATAACAAGATTAAACAACAAAAATGATTGATTGTGCCAGAGATTAAGAGTAATCAAGAAATAGCTTTGTTCTGCTATTTTGTGTTGC
Organism: Tor tambroides; assembly: GCA_021397915.2. Lineage (NCBI taxonomy): Eukaryota > Metazoa > Chordata > Actinopteri > Cypriniformes > Cyprinidae > Tor > Tor tambroides. The sequence goes on along the minus strand of JAFVLL020014075.1, from coordinate 9,919 downwards.
TTAAATCTCTAGTATTCTGGGATTTTATTCTGTAGGACGTTATCATCTTATGTTGAAATTTAAAACTAAGTGTTAGGGATTTTGTCAAACTAGTTTTGGCATTAATAGTAATGATGCTTGACTTGGCAAATACCAATAATTGTGCCAGAGGTTTGCAATCAATAAATGTCACCCTGGACCACAAAAGCAGTCTTAAGTCGCTGGGGTATATTTGTAGCAATAGCCAACAATACATTGTATGGGTCAAAATTATCCATTTTTCTTTTATGCCAAAAATCATTAGGATATTAAGTAAAGATCATGTTCAATGAAGATATTTTGTAAATTTCCTACTGTAAATATATCAGAACTTAATGTTTGATTAGTAATATGCATTAAGAACTTCATTTGAACAACTTTAAAGATGATTTTATTTAGATTTTTTTGCACCCTCAGATTCCAGATTTTCAAATAGTTGTATCTCAGACAAATATTGTCCTATCATCAATGGAAAGCTTATTTATTAGGCTTACAAATGATGTAGAAATCTAAATTTCGAAAAATTGACACTTATGACTAGTTTTGTGGTCCAGGGTCACAAATAGCCTTTTTTTTTTTTTGTTTTTAGGTATGTCAGCTTTTTTGTGTGTTTAAAATGATACTTGCTTTTGGCGGATGCATTTCTTCGACAGCACTTGTGAACTTTGTTTTTCAAGGTCTGTAGTAAATGATCTATCTGCTTCATGGTTTTTTCCTTTTATTAAGGGATTTCTTTTATTTTGGGTATAAAGAAAAGCCAGATTTTTTTTATAGGCCTGTTTATTTTGGGTGGTTATTTTATATATTTATATGCAACTTTAATAGAATGCCTTAAGTTCATAAGAGGGCAGATGTAAGACGTTTGCAGGAGCTTGTTCTTGAATTTGGAAAGGATTTCAAGGAATGATGGATCATTTGGTAATAATCTTAAACAATTAAAGTGATCGATTGCGACAGAGAATAAGAATAATCAAGAAATGGCTTTATTTGATGTCAGAGTTTTTTTTTTATTGTTTGGCTGTGTTGTTTAACTCTGGAATTTTATTTTATTTTATGTGCGTTTTTTTTGTGAGTTACACATGTAAGTGTAATACCGTCATGAGTTTGGCACTAGCAGTAGTAAACCACTTAGCAAACACCACTAACTACGTTGCCAGATATTTCTAAGCAATGAACTGCTTGTTAGGTACGTTTGTGTTTTTGTGTGTTGTTTGAACACATTTTGATGCTCTTTTTCCAAGGTGTTTTATGGATAATTTATCTGCTTCATGTTTTTCTTTTATTTAGGGACCACTGGCAATGAAGAAAAGGCAGTTTGCTGTATTTCATGTCTTTTTTTGTTAGTTTAATATTTATGTTGGGTGATTTATATATTTATATGCAACTTCATGCAAAATGTGGATGCATGAAGTTCGTAAATGGCAAATTTGCCATTTGCAAAAACTTGTACTTGAATTCAGAAATGATTGATAATGATTGATCGTGTAACAACAGATTAAACAATTGAAATGATTGATTGTGCCAGAGATCAAAATCTTAATTTGGTATTTCAAAGTTTTTGTTTGGTTGCATATTGTCCAGCATGAGTTTTTTAATAAGTTGCACATTGAAATTTAATATTCAGAAGAATTACGAGTTTGGTTAAACCGGTTTAGCAGAATTAACAAACTCAACTAAGCGGAGTAATTGTGCCAGATATGTATAGCCTAATCAATAAATAGCTATTTAAGTACGTTTGTGTTTTTTTTTGTGTCTGTTGTGAACACATTTTTGACTGAAGTATTTCTTCAGCAGCATAATCTGGATAATGTTTCGTGTTTTTCTTTTATTGTTAGAGACTCTTTGGAATAAAGCAAAGCCATCTTTCTGTATTTCATATATTGTGTAGGTATATTTATATGTAGGTGCATGGAGTTCATATGACTGTGAGCTTTAAAGATGAGTTGGTGTTATTGAGCTCAGAATGAATTAAAACGTTAAAGGCTTTTGTACTTACTGCTGATGACTGTGATGATGAGTCTGCATGCTCGTCTTCCTCTTCCTTGCGTGTCGTTGTTCTCTGAGGGCCGTTTTCAGGTTCTCGTGTTTCATTCGGATGATCAGAGTCCATTGAGCGTTGTATTTACACTTGTTTAATTGCAAATGAAATGCTTGCTTTGCAAGTCTCGGGTAATTTCCCAGGTTTGTTATTGTTGCCGATTCTATTATTTTCTTAAATGAGGCGAGCGTGTTTGAAGAGAGCAAAGAGAGATTGCGGTTTCACTCGCTGTTCTCGCCGTGCCATTTGTTTACCTGCGCAGATAACGCTTATCTGGGCCGAGCCGCGCGGTCGGGATACTGTATGTAAACAGTGATATTCTGCAGGACTTATCTCTCACACGGGCCTCGTCGTGCATCACATGCGGCGCTCGTGAACACGCCGAGGGGTCGGTTTAGCTTGGGCTTAGTTTAGCTCAGATATTCCATGAAATTACTGGGTTGCATTTGTTTACAGTGCTGCAGATTACAGTTCCTGAAGTACTGAGCTCAGACAGTTGAAACACTAAATCTGCATGCATTTTATGCATTGATGGTTGGGTGCCAATGCATTGGTCAAATTAGCCAAAATATTGAATTAAGAAACATGCAATACACCTTGTGCACGTGTGCAAATTTGTACGTTTGAACTCTGCAGCACTTTCTGCTGAATTTCATGTAGATCTATGTATTCGTTAAAGATTTGTCACATACTGTGAGAACTTCGTTATAAGTTCATGCAAGTTCAGACATTAGAATACTTTAATGGCCTTGAATCACATTTCGGACCCACACATGCATTTTTTTTTTTTTTTTTTTTTTGCAGTTTCTTAAATGAAAATATGCATAGAATTAAGTGTTAAATGTACACTTTTAGAAAAACATCTATGGAAAAATTTCTGCCATCTGTTAGGTTTATGAATTTTCTTTAACCCTACAATCCTACATTGATAATAAACAGAAATGTTTCTTGAGCAGCAAATCAGCATATTAGAATGATTTCTGAAGATCATGTGACACTGAAGACTGGAGTAATGATGCTGAAAATACAGCATTGATCACAGCGATAAATTACATTTTCACATAGAAAACAGCTGTTTTACATTGCAATAATATTTCACAGTTTTTCCTGTATTTTTGATCAAATACAAGTAGCCTTAGGGCGTGTTCACACTTGGTGTCTTTTTTGACTAGAAAAAGTTGACGAGCGCTTTTTTAGTAAAATAAAAAGCTGGCAGCGTTTTGTTTACAAATAGCAGCCGAGGGCGTCTTTTGTTGCTATAACAACAGCTGCAACGGTAGCATTGGCTTTTGAAGTTAACGGGGAGGGTATGTCGGTTCACAACAACATTTGTGGGAGCGCGACATTATACGGGGAAGGAAACTGTATGGTGCTTCCAACAATTTAGTCCAGGAGCTCCGGTTGGATGATGTACGGTTTCATACAACTCCTTGTGCTCCGAAACTAATACGATCTGTCTACCGGCTATCTTCTCCTATTTCTTGTTGTTTTTGTTGTTATGGAAACGACTCGCCACTCGCTTGTCATTGGTCAGCTGTCAAAAAGGCACTTGACGTAGGGCATTTTTTTCAGAAAAGTTGAACTTTTTTCAACTCGAAAAAACGCTCTGAGCTGCAGAAAAAGACGCCGGCGGTGGCGTTTTAAAAAGCGCTCAGGACTTTTTTGAAAACACGGTTTACTCCATAGGATTATAATGTAAAACAGACGCCGGCAGCTTCAAAAAAGACGCCAAGTGTGAACACGGCCTTAGTGTGCAAAAGAGACTTCTTTTAATAAATCTTTGCAACTCCAAACTTATAAACAGTAATGTATCTGTTAAAAGTTAACTTATAATGCTCTAGCATAGTAGTTAAACTGAATTATGACTGAAATCAGCTCTATTGCACAGTGATAGATGGATTTGGCTCAGAAGTGAAGAAAATGAAAAGTGTAAATCAATAAAAATTCAATCAAAAAGTTTGAAGTCAATTCCAGTGTTTTATTTATTGCATTTTTTTTTTTTTTTTTAATGGCAAGTGTTGGAGTTTGAAGGTAATTTCAGTTTTTATTCTGTCATCGAGCTGATGGCTGAATGTCTGCGTCGTTGTGACCAAGCTTGTTTGTTTCTGGCCACTAGAGAAAAGCCCAGAAATTGGGGGCCCGTCCGGGATGGGCTCCATTCAGCAGACGATTGATGGCTCTCATGCTCCATTCTGCTGAGAATCAGCGAGCTCTTTGGGTGCGTTTTTTGTGTCCGTCTGTCTATTTGTGTCCCTTTCTGTCTGTGTTTGTGTCGGCGGGGCCGGGGCCCGTCTGCTGGAGCCGTCCCGGCCCTACAGTGGCCCCCCTTGGCTTTTGTGTCAGTCGGTCTGTGCTCAGATGTGCTGTTTGTTGAGATCTGGCCTCACGCTGAGGTTACGGTGTAATGACACAATCTCCGTCTGTTTCTTCTGATTCAAGAGATGTTTTAAGCTTGTGTTTTACTCTCATGGTAAAAGTGAGCGTACACATTCTGTGCTCAGTTTTGTGTGTGTGGTCATTTATTTCTATAGTGCAGATTGTTTCAAAGCAGCTTCAAAGAAACAAAACAGGAAAGTAACAGTGTTAATGTTGCAGATTTAATCAATTATGAAATGAAATTATTCGGATCAATTCAGTCCAAAGTTTGTTCTCATCTGATTGTGTCAGTGCAGTTAAATCAATAATGCTGAATATGAATTGTATTTTGAGTCTAAAAGGGTGCAGAAGGGTCCCAAAGTAATGCAAATAGTAATAAATATTTATATCTGAAAAAAATGCATTGTTTTGCAATTTTTTTTGGACTTTTTTTTTTTTATTTCATCACAGTTCAGCACATTTTCCCTTTAGTTATTAATTCAATGTGAAAAACATCACTTTATTGCTATAACTTAAAATATTTACATTTTATATTTTTTGTTCCTAATTTATGCTCATTTTAATAACTAGTAGTATTTTCATTACTCTATTAGGGATAGTGTCATATCATATTAGTATTTATGTACTATTGTAATGTTTATTAATACTTTGAATTGGCTTATTTTTATATTTTGGTTTTAGTAGTTTGTGTATTTGTCTTGTGATTTTTTTCAGTACTTTTTAATATTTCTACATTTTTGCTTTCATCATTTTAGTTAATTCATTCGTTCATTATAAAAACCTAAAAAAATGACAAAACGATGTAACAAATTTACTAAAACCTAAAGAAAAATTAGAAATGTTGCCTTCATAACTAGCTAGAATAATTTTAAGTTAAAAAACTGAAATTACTAGAAATATTAAAAAAGCTGCAAACAAATTTACTCAAACTTTTAGTTAATATTTAATGAAATAGTTAATGTTTAAGTTCAAGAACTAAAATTACAGTTCTAGAAATACAAAAAAGTTATAAAAATGACAAAGCCACATAACAAAATTATTAAAACTTAAACTTAATAGTTAATTTAAGTTCAAGAACTAAAATCACTAGAAGTATAAAAAAAAAAAAAAACAGTGACAAAACCACATAACAAATTTGCTAAAACTTATTTCAATTAGTTAGCAATCAACATTTAATTTTTTAAAGTTTTTCCATCTAATATTCAGATTTTATTTTAATTCAGCTTTATTCCAAATGCTGAAAGCAATTTTTTAAAAGATTTTGTTCCCAGTAACAGCACTCATACGGGATTTTACGATGTTAAAGGCATGGTGTGAAGTGAATTTGTTAATATTTTCATGGTTTGTAGCAGCTTTCAACCATAATGATATTGTGAGCTCCCAGATGCACGTACGTCAGCTGTTTTTCAGCAGTGTTTGTTTTCTGAAGGTAAATGTTTATTTTAAAGTGCCCCTATTATGGATTTGTGAAAATGAGCTTTCATGCAGTGTGTAACAAGCTCTAAGTGACTGAAAACATCCTGCAAAGTTTTAAATCTGAAAGTGCACCGTGTATAAAGCTATTAAGGTCTCTCAAAAGAAAGCGTCAACTCTGAATCATTGAAACGAGTCGTTTTTAAAACGAATCCCAAGCCGTTTCATGTTGACATCAACAATCAACATGAAACATTAGCATATTGCCCGCCCACTTGTTGGTCTTTTTGCCTTGGTCTGAATGAAAATGCAAATTCATTCTTTGCCACTAGGTGCCGCTTCTGGAGTGGTTTTCCCAGTAACGCTGTACACAAAGCAGCACTGATCTCACAAACACTGCTTTATCAGGCATTACAGGTGAGATGAAATGAAAATGATATCAATCGGAACAATCACGGCAGATTAGCGGCACGTTGAGGAGGGGTTTGGAAAAATGAATTGTTGAGCGAATTGTTTGAGAGTTGTTGAGCAAGTAAGGTAAAAATAATGCATAAGACAATGAAAGTGTTTTTTTGACCTTGCATGCATGTCAACCTGTTGTTGGGGACTCCCAAAACCAAAATATGAACCTTTCATAACCCATAACAGGGGCACTTTAAGATGGCGTGTGTGTGCGTGTGTGTGTGAACACCATACGGTGTGTTTGGACCTCTGTGATCACTCAAAGCTGTTGGTGTTTCCACCTGAGAGCGCAGATCCGTGAGCAGACGTCTGCTGCTCGGTGTGAGGAGTCATTATTGGGGCTCCGGCTCCGGGGTTTTTGAGATGGAGATGGGGCAGATGCTTCCTCGGCGCTCCAGATGGAGGAATGTGCGGATAATCCAGACTCCCAGGCTCCTCTCATGACCTCTCCGTCTCCATCTTGAGGTCCAGCTGTCGCCAGACATCAGCTGTTCGCTTCTGCCTCGAGCGGCCATGAAAGAGAGGGTAAAAATATCCCACGCTGGAAGAGCATGCTGAGCGCATACTAATATCTAGAGATGGGGAATGGCAGGGATTTCAGAATTCTGGTTGAGATTCCACTGAATTATTTTCCCTTGTTTCCCTGATGATTGTTTCAGTATTTCTGAAGAAGCACCAGTTAAGAATCAATGCAAAGAATACATTAAAAAAAATTTTTTTATAATTTTAGTAATTTCAAAAAGTTGTTTAAAAATGTAAACATGTTACATTGTTTGTAACATTTGTTTAAAAATTCTGTTCTTTTTTTTTAAGTAACAATTTCCAAGGTTGTACATTTTAAACACATTTTTATGTTTCCAAACATTTTTTAAAACTTTTTTAAAAATATTTTTTGAAACACATTTTTTTGTTTTTAAACATTTTTTAAATACATTTTTTTGTTTTCATTTTTAGTAAAAGTACACCACGTTAAACATCATTTAGACACTTTGTTTTTAAACATTTTTTTAAAAAAAATGCATTTATATATTTTAGTTTTTTTTACTAACAATTTACAATTAGGTTGTACAATTTTTTTTAATTAACAATTTACAAAAAGGTTCTACATTTTAATGTTTTGAAACATGTCTAAAAACATTTCTTTCTTTTTTTTGAGGAACAATTTACAAATTATTTTTTAAACATTTTAAACATTTTTTAGTAACAATAACAAGATTGTATATTTTTAAACATTTAAATTTTTTTTTTAAATTTTACAAATTGTTTTATTTTAGTAACCATGTACAAGTTAAACATATTTTAAAAACATTTGTTTGTTTTTAAACATTTTTAAACATTTATGTTTTTGTTTTGTTTTGTTTTTTAGTAACGATTTACAACAAGGTTGTTAACCCTACTCCATGTTAACTATTGCATTGACTAACATTGTTTAATACATTTGCAGCATTCATTGATCTTGGTTAATGTTAATTTTGGTTAATGTTGCGTTTTTAACATCAAAATTTGTTCATGTATAATAATAAACAATTGTATACTTATAAATCAATATTAAACAAGTTGAATAGATTTTAATGATTAATTTTGAGCTGCAGAAGTTTGCTAGTTCTGTCTCTATTTTTTCCCTTATAGTTGACTTTAATACAGTCATCCAGTCGAGTCAGACGCGTTGTTTGTGTCTCTTTAGTTAGAGGTCGAATCTCGAAGCCTCGCTCAAGTCGACAGAATAATTAGTCTGGACTGGAGTTTGCAGTCATTGTTGCGGTGACTCTGTGTGAGAAAAGGCTGAGAGGACGTGGATCTCGGGGTGAAGGAGGCCATGCTTTTGTCATGGAAAACCCAGCGGTGACCACCTGCCGTCAATGACGCCCACCAGTGCGTGGGAAAGTCTTTCTCCAAACCTCTAGAGACAAGCTGCCACTTATTTACTTTAGCGTGGCAAAATTCGATATTTTGCCTGAACTTGATGTCATTGTTAGTCCGAGTTTTCGGTGCTGGTTTAAAAGGGCACAGATTGCCACAGAAGAATGAATGAAAGTCAGGCTTAATGTGCGTTTCGACTTGACTTGCATCATAACAAAAAGTTTAATTAATGTTCCTAGTCTTATTATGAATGATTCATCAGTGTGTGTTATTCTGAATTCTGAAGTAAAAAAAAAAAGTAAATACATATAAATGTTTTAAATATATACTGTATGTGTGTGTATTTATATATACATACATACATACATACATACATACATACACACACACACACACACACACACACAGAGTTAGAAAGTAACGAATTACATTTACTCGCGTTACTGTAATTGACTACCTTTTTTGTGTACGTCTACTTTTTAAAGTAATTTTTAAAATCTGTAATTTTACTTTTACTCAAATATATTTTGTTTGAAGTGTTGTACTTCGCTACATTTTAAAACGCATTAATTAGGAGTAAAAAAAATAATCGCTTCCTGGAAACTACTGCAGTAAATAATGGGCAGGAGAACAAACTGGCGCTAAAATCACAAAGAAAGATGCAGACGGACAAGACAGGCATTAATGATGCAGACCCAGCTGAAAACCAAACCCTGTTGTATTCTGCTGAAGTTGAAATCGAAGGAAATGAAGTGAACCCCTGGTCATATTTATGCTCTATTATGCAGTGTTAGCTGTGTTTGCCTTGGGAGACCAAACTAGCAGCTTATAAAATCTCTACATCACCCCTTCGCAAGCATGTAGAGGTAAAGTAAAGACTTGCATCGTTGCATTGGTGGTGGTTAAAATGAGTCTTTGACAGTTTAGCAAAAGGTTTTTCACAAATTAGCCAAAAAGACAGTGGTGCAGGGTGTGCGATTATATATTGTCTGCGATAATATCGTAATTGTTGTTTTAACGATGTGCAATTTGACATTCAGTATTTTGCAAAAACCAAACAAAACACTCTTACAGAGTGCCGTGAAGTCTAGATTAGACTAGTGCTAGAGTGCGTTCTTTCACTGCGTGATTCAGTCTGTTAAAATTAAAAGATATAGGGGCAGAAAAAGTATATATTTATATCATTTCATATAGTAAATTAATATCACATGAAGAGTGCTGTTTTTTTTATTCCAAAAATCAGCATGATTAGTTTTTTTTTTTTTTTTTTTTTTTTACAATAGTTCAATAAACAAAAAGTTAAGAGGCTTGCCTTTTAGACACCATATTGCCTGTTTTTGCTCTATTTCGACAACAAAAATAATCCCGAACACAGCCACCATAGCACAGTTTTACGTCTCTGAGCAATGACCGTGTTTCGTTCCTGAATGAATCAACCGTTTAAATGATTCAGTTCAATCGCAACGACTCACTTATTAACAGTGACTTGCTGCCACCTACTGACGTTTTTAATTTCTCATTTAAAGTATCTTTTTATTTTATTTTTTATTTTTTTATAATTTCAAATGAGTATTCAACATTTTGTCTTATATATCAAACCATTATTTCTGCATTTGTAACTGCAGGTTAAATGCATTTATGTCCTGCATTAAACAGCGTGTAAATACATCTAAATGCCACTTCAGATGAAGCTTCTGTGTTTCCTCTGCATTGCAAAGATGAATTTTGTTGATACTGATTTAATTTGCCTGG